>VXAV01011019.1:38071-52919 GCA_013399715.1 Alectura lathami | reverse complement strand
TGACAGTAAAATCCCATTTAGGCTGATAGTCACGGCCTGAGCTTAACTATCTGAAAACTACTTACAAAGCCCTTAAATTAAAAAAAAATAAAAATAAAAAAAAAGAAAATTTTTAAAAAATAGTAAAATTGCAAAATAGTCATCGATTTCTCTTCACTGAGCTCCCGTTTGGAAACCAGCCTTCTGGCAAGTCAAGCCCAGACTGTGTTGCAGGTTTAAATCTGCCTCATTGGTATCAGTTTTGGCGAAACCTAGCAAGGAGGAGGGAAAAAAAAAAAAGAGAACAGTTGGCATACAGATATTGCAGTACAACCCATAGTTCACTTCCACCTCTATCAACTACATGCCACTGAAGAACAGAGACACGGAATTTATTTAAATCCATATATTTGGGGTATTTCAGAGGTAAACACTCCCACCACTAAATTTTCTCATGTAGAAATACGGGACACATGTGATGCTAGTATCCAGCCTCTAAACTTCATTTTGAGCTGGCTTATTGATTTAAGAATGAAAGTAAATTAAACCCAGACAGCTGAACCTGTACGTCCCCCGCTAACTGCATGGTCTTCTTGGAGGTCTTCCACAGCCAGCAGAAGCGGCAGCTGAGCTCAGATGAAGCAGCAGCTCAGTTACACAATGTACAGCATGGTACCTGAACATCTCAAAAATAGGCTGTGGCTTAGTTAATAGAGTGGCCTGTAAGTGGTTACAGTTTGTGGGGCAGTGCTTCCCATGAACAGCAACAGGACAAGCAGCTGGAGATGGGCAACTCCACCTAATCCACTTGCATTCAGGCATCAATACACTGACTGATACAGAAGTAACAAAACAGATGATACTCGATACATGACTGCATCACCACAGCAGTGTTAAAACAAGCATGCCAGAGAACTCTGCATAGTAACTTTCCTTCTTGGCTCAATAGCCAAGTTCATTCTGGTTTCCTCCCAAAACACACCTGCAGGCGGGATGTTGTCTGTCAGCGGTAGGGCTGTACAGAAGTAGTCAAGCGAGTTGTGGAATGTGCACTCTAGCAGGCAATATACAATGAAATGTACATGCATGCTACATACAGACAATATCTTATGTGTACACTGCACATATAGCTCAATACTTCTAATTTTAACTTTTTTTTTTTTTTTTTTTGCTTTAAAGATGGCTTCTTCCATTCACATTCTTTTTCATGTCAGAACACATGTATACTCCACTATTTTCTACACAGCTGTAAAATCAGTTAGTTGTACTATAATATATCCAGCAGACCAAAAATAAATAAAATACAGTAAGTTTAAATAGGACAGTAGATTAAGAAAGAAGGTGTAAACGGAAGCAACACAGAGAAGACTTAGAACGAAGAGTGACATTGTTTAACAACTGGTTGAACCATGAATGAAGGTCTACACAACACCCTGAGGAAAAGCTCTCCACAGATGATCCAAGCCTCATTAAATACACCCCGTTTCCAGCTCTATTTAAATAGATGCCCCAGCATGAGATCATGACCAGTTCGTGTGATCTTGTTCAGAACGACAGACAGTTCCACAATACTTGGTTTCTAGCTGATTGGTTTGTGCCACTGAAACTTCGCATACTGTACTCCTTCTGCCTCCTCATCCCATCTTTTTCGCTTACCAGTACCAAACAAGCCAACTTACAGAAGTATGATACATAGGGGCCTTCTCCAAGCACAGGAAGGCTGTATCTCCACACATATAGGGCTATATTTCCAGTACCAGTCTGAACAAAGTTATTCTTCCTCCAGCCACAAAGTATCATCACTTACACCCTTATGAGAATAGTCATCAAGAAAAGCTTAGTTCATGAAGAACATGTTTACTGTATCAAATGCTAATGAAATATTTTCAGTGGATGGAAACTGTTCATTAATATTTCAAAGTTCTGTGTGAATGAGGATAATAAATAGATGTAACAGCTATAAGTGTAGAGGAGCTGCAAAAACTCCTGGAGTACATCAACACTGCCAGACCAGTTCCAGAAATATTTCAGCATTTCCAACTCAAAGTGACTATGTGCCTCACTTAATCTGGGCTTATTTCTGCCTCAGCTAAGGATGGTGTCATAGAAGTAAAGACAAAAACTAGAGGATGAAGGCAGCATGATTAAAACTTGTATTCTGCAAATAACGACAAAAGGCAATTACTGGAGTAGATTATTGTTTTTCTGCTGTCACAGGTTTTGTTACCATCAAACCTTCAGTGTTTTACATTTCAATGAGCATATTACATTAAATGTAATGTCTGCACTTTTGATGGTAACAGCTGTCACTTGTGTGTACCACTATTCGCCTCTGAAAGTGTCTGATCCTCAGGAGTGCTGAAGTGCCACAGCATCTGCTGAATGAGGTGGTGAGAGACCATGCACCACTACGAACTGGATGCAGATAGAACTGTTTGCTCTAAATAAATGTGGTTAAATAAGCAGAAAAATGCTAACGTAAGAAAGGAATGGTTTGGGCTTAGAAAACAAGGAGTAATCAAGTCTGAAATGCAGGAAGCCCCCTGAGTATGCTGCTTTAAATCCCAGCAGTCAATTTGGTAGCACTCTGTGCTAACAGCCTAGCATTTGGTGCGGGCTGAATGTGCTCAACAAAGAGCATTTTATGGTACACAGATGCATAGATGCTACTTTCTTACAGTACATCCTAAGCAGCACATTCTTAATATTATTTCACTTACAGGAAGAACAGGTTATCTTGGATGTTTCAACATGCTTTGCTAACGCTGAAGAGGCAGGTGCACAGGGAGCAGTTTGCCTTCTCAATGCAGACTCAGTACTGGCTGAGGATACATGGCCTCAGGGGCTCCCTACAATTCCAGCTTCTTGATTTCCTTATTTCCAACCCCAAACAAACATTTTCAGCTACACAACCATCTCTATGCTTATTATGTTTATTTATAGCAAGCAGGCCTTTTAAGGGCTGGTTCTGAATGATGCTGAGTCCTAATAACTTCTAATGAGCTCATCCGGAGTGCAAAAGCAAGTCATTGTGAAAGACAAGAAAAAAAAAAAAAAAAAAGGTAAAATCAGAAATCAGCCACTCGAAAAGAGAAAAGCAAAGCGTTATCATATTTGTTAAAATAATAAAAGTAGCTTAACCCTTACTAAATCTTAATTAATTGCAGATAAATGCAAACCACAACTCTGACATGATCTTCTGTACAAAAACCTGTTCTTACACTCAATCTTGCAACAGTCCATTTCCTCAAAGCGAAATATATTTCAAGAAACTAAAATCGTGTTCTCTGGTATTTTGCACTCACTCACTTGAGCTTAGACAGTCAGGTTTTTTTAAACATACAATAATCAAATGTTGTTCAACTACCAAATGTTTCCTTTGTTCTGGCAGATGCTTTTTCTAAACCTTTTGTTACCTTTTAAGAACTTGCTGTAAATTGAGTGCTTGTATTATTAAAATAAAACAAAAAGAAAAGAAACAAAAATTATGAAGACAGACTTACCCTGATGGTTGTTATAATAAAATATACCTGCAGAAGTATGGCTTCTCAAGTTTGTGCTCTTATGGTCTCACCAAAGGTATAAACTAGTATAAGCCAGAACATTTACCTGCCAAGGTGATCTATTTGCTAGGCAGCACTAAATCTGATTTAGGTACACAAGATAAGCCAACACTTTGTCTTCACAGCACAGTAGAATTGAGGGTGAATTGTTTATTTTGGATATGATGCCAGACTATAATCAAGACTGTTGACTCTAAATCTCTTTTTCTCTGACATTTTCTTGTTGCAAATGTCCTTTAGGAGATGTTTTCACATATAAGTATTCAGGCTGTGAAAATGGGAATGTATAGCCTAATGTGTCTCAAAAAGCCACAGAGACTATAAAGCTCTGTTCTCCAAAGAAAAGTAGCCTATATGGGGAAGACAGTTATATATGAAAGTATAGCCATCCCTTAAACTCTTGCTTGTAATGAACATAGAGAAGTGCTTATTTTACTTCAGATCATTCTCTGCATCCACAGACAAAAGCTGTTAGAAAAGGGTCAGCTGCTTATTTTCCACCCATTAGTTCTGTTGCTAACTAGCAAAACATACAAAGCAAAGAATCTCTGCTTTTACTGCAGCAATACAATATCACTAAAGTTTCTGCCCCCAGTATAAACACGAACAAGATGTCTCATTCAGGGAACATAAATAATCACAGGCACAACTGTTACTCTTGCAAGAAAGCCTGAGGCAAAATCTTGAAATGTGGAAAAAAAGACCAAAGATACTATTTGCTGAACAACTGTCTACTGTAGTGCTCAAATCTCTATTTTCTCAACTTCAAAATTCAGCAAGGGAGCTGTACATTCAGATTTCTATGAGAATCAGGCCCTCAAGTGCCTAACACCACACAACAGTGACCTATTCTTGCTGCCACTGATGTTAACTGCAGTTTTAGTGTGGATGTCAATGATGGGAGCACTGGGTCATGGTGACCTGGAAACAGCTGTGAGGGGGAAAAAAAAAAAGAAAAGAAAAAAACAGGAGAAAGGAAGAGCTAGTGCTCTTCCATGCCACTGCTTTAACAAACAAATCATTCTGGTTCACTCTTTCCATTTGCAGAGCTGTAGAAATTTCAGGCATTTTTAAGGAACTGCCACCCAGTAGGTAATGCTGACCCATGCACATATCCTGGCATAGGTCAGCACAGTACATGCTTGGTAAGCATTTATGGAAACTGCTTGCTTTCAAAATAAATATATAAAAGTACATAAACCAAGAACCATCTACATTTTTCATGCTCACAGCTCCTTTAGTGCAGCTTGTGATTTCATGCATGACCAAACCAGCTGTACAAAGCTGACTGCACTGGAGTTTGTCTTCATGAAACAGGAAATGGGTGGCTGGGAAGTGTCCCCTCCAGAGCCTGGTGAGCAGATCCCAGGGATACAGACAGCACTATTCCTCCCACCAATTACTAACATCAGGCTATCCTAAATATTCAAAATTTATACCACTCCTTTGTAACATTTACAGGAAAGCTCTAAGGGTACAGCGGGTGGTTCTAATCTTTTTTTTTTTTGGTGCTAGCAGTCTTGTCCTATCATACCCACCGTGCTGCTGCATAGCTTAGTTTCCTAGCCCATCACTTTGAGCTTATCATTTATTTCTCTGAATCCTTTGGTTCCTTCTGCTTCCATTGCCTTCAGCATTAGTTGGAATTTACTTAGGGTAATAAAGACTCAGTCAAACATATAACATATTTACATATATATTTAGGTCACCTGAACCAAAAAGAAACCAATTCCTCCAAACAGGCTTGAAACATGTAGGAACGGCTGTCTTATGAAAGTAAAGTCATTTCAGTAGTTTCAGTCTATTTAAATGGTTGCTAAATACAGAATCCTTCAAATTCAACCTGAAGTTAATCCCCAAATTAAACACATCAGAACGTAAAAACAGTGGCTGATTGCCACAGATGAAAATCTACAAGGTCGTTTTTATGTTGTAGTATTGGGTGCTAGCTGTTTGAGAGTCTGACCTACCAAAGAAAAAGAAGCCCTAATATTACTCAATTCTTTTTAAAATTGTATTTTTCTTCCCTAAATCACAGGCAGAAGCTGAATCATTTCATTTGCACATAGAATTGCTAAATATAGATTGTTGCTTCTCCTGTAAATTAAAAAACTATAACGACTTCCACAAAATGTTACACAGAAAATGAATAATGGAGCAAAGTGATTTTGGAGCAATTTCCTGCACTCTGCTGTTGCACGTCACTCATGTTTAACAGAGCATTTTTTTTTCTCAGATAAATATTTTCTCACAAGTGAACAGCTTTTTCTTTCAATATTTAAAACTCCACAAGAAAAAAAAATACATTATCATATCTGGGTGTCAAAAATGCTCTCTCATGGACACATGGAATGAATTAAATTTCACATGTTCAGTGCTCAGACTGTTTCATCTATAGCCAAGAGCATGTTCAAAACTGTAATAGCCAACTCCTTCACATAATTGTTCTGCAATCTTAAAATTTTGTGCTCTAGACCTGCCAGAAAACTCTGCAAAGAGAAGGAGTACAACCCTTCATAACCAAGCATCTCCCAGCTATCTCTACAGGACACAATGTATACTGTCAGACTCACTGTCCTCACCAAAAGCAGGCTGACCTCCCCCAGCTTTGCAACACAGAAGAAAAAAAACTAATGATAGGCATGCAGGAGAAGGCCATGAAGAAATTGCATTTCTTATCGGCCACACATATGGAATCAGTCACACTCCAGTGCAGTACAACTTTCCATGAATAAGTCAGTTTAGTGTTAGCATTAAATGGGATTTAAGAGAGAATGTGAAGGTAAAAGGGCAGCAGCTTTATGGATTAATGACAAGTCAGTGTAAAAAGAAAAGATATCAACAGCAGAACATTTAATTGACTTGCACTAGTACCACAAGGTGGACACATGCTGTCACCCCTGTTGAGAAGACTCATAGCCCCATCTAAAGATAACATGGAAACTTAGCAAAAGAGAACTAGGTAAACTGACTTACACAGGGGAAGATTAAGCACTCAGCCTCCTATCAGATAGGAATCAGCTACCCTCTTCAAAGCATCACAGAAGGTCCCTTTCCACACTGTGCTTTTACAGTTTGCCATTCCTATATCCTTTCTCTTTTTCAGCTTAGAGGAGACTGAGGGCTGACCTAATTAATGTTTATAAATACGTAAAGGGTGGGTGTCAGGAGGATGGAGCCAAGCTCTTCACTGTGACATCCAGCGACAGGACAAGGGGCAATGGGTGCAAGCTGGAACATAGGAGGTTCCGCTTAAATATGAGGAGAAATTTCTTCACAGTGAGGGTGACAGAGCACTGGAACAGGCTGCCCAGAGAGGTTGTGGAGTCTCTTTCTCTGGAGACATTCAAAACCCACCTGGATGCGTTCCTGTGCGATCTGCTCTAGGTGTTCCTGCTTTGGCAGGGGGATTGGACTAGATGATCTTTCGAGGGCCCTTCCAATCTCTAACATTCTGTGATTCTGTGATTCTGTGAATGCCAATACCTAATATAATCATATTAGGTTAGCCTTAAAATATCCCACAAATTCTCTTCCTAGTTTCATTATAAATCCCACAGGTAATCTACCCAGACCTCACCTTTAAGGAGGAAACTTACTGTACCAACAAGTCTTTGTGGGATGAGTATTTGTGAAGAATATTTGTTCTGACAGCAGAATAACTGTATTTGTTCGTAAAATGACTTACTGCAAAGTCACAGCCAGTGCTTTTCTTGATATCATCCACTGACAGTCCTTCCCAGATTTCCACAAGGGTGAGCCCCTTCTTCTTGTCCACATCAAACACAGCCTGCCAGGACCAAATAGCACACAATTTTTATTATTAAAAAAATGAGGACGTTAAGTAGTGATTTTTTACAAACTGGTGTGCTGAAATGGGTTTCTTCAGTAACAAACGATGCCATTATCAACTGGTTTCAATTTTCGCTTTTCTGACTGACCAGCAGAGATTTATTTGTACCTGAAAGAACCTAAAGTATAAGATGTGTTGATTTTGTGGGAAAAATGGGCAGCTGTTCTTCACTGAAAGAAATGAGGACAGTGCCTCCTGCTTCAATGTAGTGAGAATTGTGAGGTAAGAAGGAAAGGGCTGAGACATTCTTTGCTGCAAGACAATGGCCACCAAGAGATCATGAGAGAAAACAGGGAAAGCCACCATCTCCCTCACTCTTTTGCTTTTAGGCCAGTAGAGAGGTACAGGGAGGCTGATCACCTTATCAGATGTTGAGCTTCCCCACTCTGCAAATTTTACTATTTTCAGAGGCTACCTATGAAAGACTGTTTTATTTTTAATAGAAAGCCTGGGAGGAAGTGCCTGAAGGACCAAAGACTTATTTCTGATGTCTTCCTAGGATATGCCTTCCACTTTCAAGTCTCTCAAGCACATAAAAATACCTGTAAAAATACCTGTAAAAAATACCTGTAAAACAACATGCACTTTTATGGTGCCTGATAGAAGATACACAGGTCAAAAGCTGGTTGCTAGGGAAACCACAGAGTCTACATTCATTTTCCTAAAGTAAAATAAACAAACAAACAAAAAAGCAAAAGTCTAGTGAGGATTGAATTTGGAATGAAACAGAAGTCTTAAGCTCATCTCAGAAGTGTACTGAAGCTGTCCTCTGGGCACGTAAGACTGACTTGTGGCTTCACCTAGGGCAAATCAAACATGACAAATCTGGTGGCCTTCTACACAGGATTTACGGCATTTCTAGGTGAGGGAAGAGTAACTGATGCGATCTACCTGGATTTGTGCAAAGCATTTGACACTGTCCTGCACAACCTTCTTGTCTCTAAATTGGAGAGAGATGGATTTGATCAACAGTCACATTCAAAGAGCTGTGGTCAACAGCTTGATGTCCAGGTGGAGACTAGTGGCTTATGGTGTTCCTTCGGGGTCATTATTGGCACTATTTAACATTGTCAGTGACATGGACAGTGGGATGGAGAGCACTCTTAGCAAGTCTGCGGATGACACCAAGGTGTGTGGGATGGCAGACATGCTGGAGAGAAGGGATGCCAGCCAGAGGGACCTGGACAGGTTTGAGAAGTGGGCGCATGCACATCTTGTGAAGTTCAACAAGGCCAAGGTCCTGCACCTGGGTTGGGGCAATCACAAACATGAATACAGGCTGGGTGGAGAATGGATAGAGAGCAGAGAAGGACTTGGGGGCTCTGGTGGATGTAAAAGTCAGCATGAGCCAGCAGTGTGTCCTTGCAGCCCAGAAGGCCAACTATATCTTGCGCTGCATCAAGAGAGGGGTGGCAGCAGGGTGAGCGGCAGGGAGAGGGAGGGGATTGTCCTCCACTGCTCCACCCTTGTGAGGCCCCACCTGCAGTGCTGCGTCCAGGCCTGGGACCCCCTGCACAGTAAAGATGTAGAGCTGCTGGACCTGGTCAAGAGGAGGTCACAAAGGTGCTCAGAGGGCTGGAGCACCTCTCCTATGAAGAAAGGCTGAGGGAGCTGGGTTTGTTCAGCCTGAAGAAGAGAAGGCTCTGGGGAGACCTCATTGTGGCCTTCCAGTACTTAAAGAGGCCTACAGGAAAGCTGAGGAGGGACTCTTTATCAGGGACTGTAGTGACAGGACAAGGGGTAACAGCTTTCATCAAAAATAGGTAGATTTATAAGAGATATTAGGAAGAAATTCTCATCTATGAGGATGTTGAGGCACGGGAAAAGGTTGCCCAGAGAAGCTGTGGATGCCCCCTCCCTGGAAGCGTTCAAGGCCAGGCTGGATGGGGCTCTGAACAACCTGGTCTAATGGGAGGTGTCCCTGTGCACAGCAAAGGGATTGTAACTAGATGGTCTTTAAGGCCCCTTCCAAACCAAACCATTTCATGAATTTGATGTCTTCTGAGTTATTCTAAGTCTTCAAAGAGAAGCTGGATGTAAGGAACATACACTCTAGGAAGCTAGCATAGAAACAGTCTGCAAATAGTGCTGTACAGTGGTGTCATCTTTCATTAAAACAGCCAGATCTAATGAGTGATAAGTCTCAGAAAATTTCTGCATGTTGTTTATTTTCTGTCAGCCCTTGTTCAGTCTCAGTTTTTTGTGCCTTACATTTGTATGTGACCAGCTAGTGGACTTCCACATTTTCATTTCTTTTCCCTTCCTTTGCAGTGGGAAACTTTAAACCACAGTAGCAATGTACCACTGAGAGAAAACAAATTCTACATCAGCACCTTTGAAGCATCCCACTTAGCATGACAGAGGCTCACAGAGAGACTACTCTAATCCCTTAAAAATGTAAACATTGATAATAAAAGGAGTATGATTACAGCAGAAATCCTAACTCACTTATCCTCTGCTGAAAAGATCCACTAATGTACTTCGAGCATCGGCAATATCAGATGCTCCAATTGGACCTGCATTGGACAGTAAATTGCTTCACAAATGGAATCAAGTGAGGACAAAAGAATTAAAGCCCTGCTACAGCTACAGGTCATGTTTCTCTCAAAGTCTGCAGTACACACTAAGGAGGACACCAATTGTCTGACATGTACGTGCTACAAAGCTGTTGTTCTACACATGTACTTGAGGAAAATATGCATTTTAGGATTTGCATCTTATGAGGCAAATTGTCAGGTATACTTTGTGAAAAATGATCAAATACTTTGCATACTTCCTATGGATAACATCGCTGTTCTGATGGCATCTAAGAATATCATCCAGTATGCCTGATGTCAACAGCGAAAGGTTTAAAAGGAAAAATACAAACCAATAGGTCTCTGGAACTGAACTCAAAGGGAATCTTTGTCCATCACTAGCAGCAGATACCGTATACACCCTTTATTTTTACTAAGCATTACTGCTTTTACTGCACGTCATTGAGAAGACAAAAGTATTGACAAGAACTCAAGAAGAGTACTTTACCTTCTCTGTAATGATGCGGTTCACACATTGCTTCCCAGTAAGGGGTAGATTGCATTTTTCCAAGATTTTATGGACATTGCCCTGTGTTTAATAAAAATAGACAAACATTAATTTTCAAAAACAATGCAATTTACTCAGAATTCAAATATGTACATTAAAAATGAAAACCACAGCTACAGGCATTCAGTGTTACTGAAACATTCGCTGTAATCAGAACATTCTTTGAATTCACTTTCATGGCAGTTTACATCTCTGGCAATTTGCGGCAGTTGTAACTAAAACCTCAGATATAAGCAGATGACTGATGGGAGTCCCACTGTACCACTGAGTGGGCTCCTGAGTTTAGATGGTCTGCATACTTCCGCTTAATAATTTGTCTCTCCTACTGCAATGCAAGGATAAGATACACACAGGACCTCACTGATGACAACATAAAGGACAAAAAAATTAGAGAATGACATTGTGGACAGGACATTACTCTGCCTTACACTGTATTGTGAACAGTGCAGGATCAGCCATACATATAGGCATTTCAAACCCCTACAGCTTAAATGCATACTCATGCTTTACAAATATTTAAGCCAGTTTTTTTTACCCACATTCAATTCCTATTTTCTCCATCCCTCCAGAAAAGCACAAAAGCAGACAAAGAAGTGAGTGAGATATGCTTATATTCAAGTACTTCAAAAGAAGTTACATTACCTTTATTTTAGACAATACAAATCAGTCTGCAAATACAGTAGAAAATAATGTGTATAAAGAAAACAGGATTTACTTTAAAGTATATCAAATGGCAGCTACTCTAAATACCAGGTGAAATAATACCTACTGAGAAGGCATAGCTTCTGACACAAAGCTGGCTGTGTAAAGTTTGGGCGGGCAGGTTTTCTTCTCCCACTGCTTTTTTTTTTTTTTTGTAAATAGGAGTTCACAAATGGCTTTGGATCCTAAATCAATGTAGGCTGCAATTGCTCTGAATGGATATGAAAGAGATGGATCACTGCGTTTTTAGACAGTATTTTGTAGGCGTTGTACAGAGGTAAGCATGAAGAGCACATTTCTCCCATTACCACATGCTTTTTCTTCCTCTAATTATCAGTTTTCAGTTACACATTTCAAAACTCACAGAGTATTGCATGTCTCATTTAACCACGTGAATCGAATACTTTTTAATTTACAATCATCAATTTGCCTTAAGGCTTAATATAAACATATCCCAGTCAGTTTGATTCTTGAGTGATAACAAAACGAGCAGTTCATGTGCCTTTCAATTTATCTTTTTCTCTGAAGAATTATTTCTTCATTCTAATTATTATTATCTTGGCAAGATCCAGACCTGGTGTCAAGGCAGCTACTCACATGAAACGCACTCACTCATAAGGAAAATAATGATTTGCAATTGTGTGTCACTTTCAATTGGTCAACTTTGATCTTTTCTGTCTCAAGGACCTTCCTTCATGTTTCTCCTTAGGGCTCAGCTTAATCTGCACTACTTGTATTATCTTCTGTAACATACAGGTATAATTTTAAGGCATAATGAAATGTAGTGTCTCTACTTGGTATTCAGTTGAGAATGAAATGCATGGACTTGAGGAGCTGACAGCCTGAGTGGCTCCTGTGACCCTGAGAACTGATGCGTTCCAGCTTCTTACTGCTTGAGCTGAACGTTACTGTATTACCAGTTAGTATAAAAAGTGACTTTTGGAACTCATCCGTCAGGGCACTATCAGAACGGGAATCCAAATAGAACTGCAGGATTTTTTACTGTCTGATCTACAGGACTTGTTCAGATAAAGGAAGAAAAGGCTATTGTGTAGATACCCAAAAACTTACTGTGTTTCATTTTGCTTTAAATAAATTCTCTTGTTGCAGAACAAATTCATAATTATCCATAACATATGAAAATCAAAACTATTTGCAATGATGAAAAAGTTTTCAATTCAGTGCTCCATGTTTTCATCATGTCCAGTTTCACAATATGAAACAACCACCAGCCATCACTTTATGATGTTTTGCAAAACACATCAATAATGGTGTGGGGGTAAGGACTTTTATTTCTCTTAGGCAGTATTTAGCAGATGGGGCACAGGTGCACAGTGACTGCTCAGAGATTAAATAACAACACTATATTCCATTACTGATCTTCACACTTATAAACAAAAAAGTAATTTAGCAAAAAACATACCAAGAACTATCATAATGCATTAGATTCAAAGTCCATTAGCCAAGTGTCTCACAGTGGCCTAAACTACAGAGAAAATACTGAGCCACCCTTCAACAGGTATGCCTTCTTGGTTCCTGACATGCTGTGATGTATAGATTTCCTGAGCTAGAGACTGCTTCTGGGCAATGCTATTTAATTGTCACTGATGAACTCATACAACAGTTTAATCCCTTTCCTATAGACTTAATACTTTGCGCTCCTACATCATTCTGCCAAAGACCCACAACTTCATTAGCTGACTGTGAAAAATACTTCTTGTTTCAAACCTGCTAGTTGCTAATTTCAGGGGACCACCCTTATTTCTTTTATAAGGCAGTGACTAGCCATTCTGCATCTATGCCTTCATTATTCTACATATTTCTATACTACCCTGCCTCAATGACATTTCTTAAGCTGAAGCCTTCTACAAAAGCCAGTTGTAGTCCTGCCATTTTTCTGCTGTATCTTTCAGTTTTCATTAAAGGTAAATATTTAAATGATCAAAAATTGAAATGCTTTGGGGCAAAGGTGTTCAGTTTTATTTTTAATATACTGCATATCAGAGTAAATTTTCTGAGTTGTTCTTTGAATGTGAAAAATTATGAGAGTGAAGATAGTAACTAAGTGTAAACTGTATTTTGGCTGTGCTGCAAGGACTCAGCCTATTTCTACCTTTGAAAATTGCAACATGCATACTCAAAGGAGTAGTACTCTTAGCAAATGTATTTCAATGTTTAACAAGCCATCACTATCACATTAAAAAAAAAAAAAAAACACTTGAAAAGGATTAAAAGATCCTTTACAAGATGACAGATCAGACAAAACTAACAGCAAGAACTACCTATTGCTGCAATTCTTGAACGTGTTCATTGAAGGTGCAGCATATATCCTGCAGCTTCCCACTGTGTTTCAGTCCACCAAACCTTGACTCACATTGATTTACAGGAGGCTTTGGTATCTCATGATAGATTTCTTATTTTTTATTTGGAGAATAAGATGACAAAAATGTCCCTATTCTAAAAAGCCATCAGACACAACAGATTCCAAGAGTTCATGCACACATTTCTTTCACTCAGTAGCGGACTGGGCTCTGAGGAGGAAGAAAGAAGGCTCCTCTGATGCTTAGACATGGATGAAATAACAGTTTCCAGGAAAATCTTTTTGGTAAAGAAATAGAAGATGTGAATATAAATCAACTCTGGAAGAAGCAATCACATGCATGCATTGAAGGCTTCTGACTTTCAGACTGGTGTTACAAGTGTTCAGGCATCACTCTCACTTCCTCAAAATCACCCCCCTTCCCATGCCCCCTAAAAAAATAAAAAAGAGCATCTGAAAACTGTAACTGAAGCTATTGATTTTTGAACACTCATCTTCTATACTGCTTCTTCTACAATTTTGGATAAAAAATAAGCAGCACCAAAAAGGGTCTAAGTAAGAGGAAAGAGCACGAAGAATACCAGAAGCCCTCCATTTTAAAATAAGAATAAAATGAAAAATCATGTATATGGATTAGTTTTGCAGTGCATTCTTAAAAAATAGAATAAATAATTTACGAAGGCCTGTAACAGGCTCTCTCAAGTGGTCACCAGGCACCCCATGTACATAGGGGTGCAAGTTATGTACATAGACCCTCCCCCCCAAAAAAAAAAGGTCTATGCCTGGATTTTTATAACAGTGAAACTATGTTCCTATCTTTTTCAAGTTTCGATATTCTTGTTGTCAAACAACAACAAGCAAACAACTTCCAAAAAACATGCTAAAATACAGTAACAGTTTGCTAATAGTGCTACTAGGAGATAAATGGGCATGAATAATTACTATGTGTGGACTCTGATCCTTAACTGAATTCCACAGTAACTTGAAGTCTAAGATAAATACTTGTTTGGATGACATTAATCTGAAATGTGTGTCTGAGTAAACGGACAATTACATATCCAGTTTATAGGGGGCTGTGATAGGGATGTAAGCCAGATGAATTTGCTATACACTTTTGTTTATTCATTTACACATATGCACACAAAAACTACAGAGTTAGCCTCAGTCTTGCCACTTAGAATGCGCCACCTGAGATCACAGCTTAGTATAATTTGGGCAACTGCTAAAAAAGGAAAAATATATGGAAAGTGAAGGGAATGGGAAGTTTCATTCCTTAAATCACATTTATTAAAAAAAAAAAAAAAAATAGAAAAAATCGAAGCAAAAAAACAACCCCCATTTCTCTGT
>VXAV01011019.1:21202-35298 GCA_013399715.1 Alectura lathami | reverse complement strand
GATGGAAGAACCAACATCAACCTACAGCATTTCAACACAAAGCTGTGAGAACTCCAAGGTGGGTGAGACAGTCAAGATCTTTTCAAGAGAATAAAGTTTTTCCACAATGACAATGCGAGCCATAAAGATGCTGTACAGCAAGCAGGTAACCATGTATATGGAACTTCCAAACAGACTAAAGAGAGGTGGCTGGGAGAAAAGAGGAAATCTTAGGACCCTCCAAACACTATTAAGTTCTTGAATCCATCCTGTTCTGCATGTTTCCATTGTATTCTTCCCAGCAGTAAGAACTTTCCTTCCACAGCTGAAATTTATAGCTATTCCCAACATCATCAGGTAAAACATATCTGAACCAGTCTGGCTAAGTTAAAAGATCATTATCTTTTGAAACAAACAGATAACACATCAACTGTGCAGCAAAGCAGATGCTAATGATGTGCTCAAGAAACAGTAAAAACTTACCAATGACAAATCCAGAGTTTTAAGGATTAGAAAACAGAAAAAAACAACGTAAATAATTTCATTTAAAATTTAATAACAAAGGATAGCTAAAGTGAAAATGTACACTACTTTGAAAAGAAACTGAGTTACTGTCCTGCTAAGAGTCCTTGTGAGTATTACAGATTGCCCTGAATGAATAGCATTTAGTCAAAAATCCTTTTTCCTTCCATTAAGTAGAAGTATGTCTCACACATTGCTCAAAATAAGTAGAAGTTCAAAAACTCTTACATAACATTATGAATGCTTCTAGTTTAAACTGTAGTCCTCAAGCAGATTTTCCACTCAACCTGAATTTTGAAGCATGTCCCTGGAAAGACCTTGAACAAGTTACTGTGGATAAGAGAATAAGGATTTCTACACTTAAAATTTGTGTTGATTTTCAAAGGTGGGAAATGAAGTTTTCAGATGCCTCCTTCACCTTTCCAGAGTTACTACAAGTAGAAGAAAAGCCTACAATCCTAAAATGCATTTTAAACTAAAAATCCTTCATAACAACATTTACAAGAAATGCCTGTATGGTCTCTGATAGCCATGGACATGGCGGCAAGTAGAGAATCAACTGCTAACATAGTCCTCCTTGTGAAAGAAAATAATTTCATCTTGCCAGGGATGGTTACTAAAATTCAGAGCAACTGAACAGTAAACTCCACAAAGAAAAGCAGAAATGAAAGTATGGAAGTGAATACAGGATACTTCCATCACCACCATGAACAGTGTGAACATTGCAGTCAAAAGTATAAACCTAGGAACCCCTGGAAGTTTTCTGCTCTTCCCCTCTTCCACGGTACTTCTGGACTCCTAACACACATCAGCTCCACAGCCCTTCTCCCTCTCATAGCTGTCTGTCTTCACAGATGTGGTGGCTTCCAGTGATGTGCACAGCAAAACAGAGGTCATCAGAACCATGTGTAATTAATAGAAGTATCTCAGCAGCTGTGAGCATAGACATTTTTCCATACTAGCACTGATCTTAGCATTGTACAAACAAAAAAAAAAGTCAGTCAGAAGGTAACATCAAAAAAATACCTATGCCTAAATCTACTCTAAATGAACAGAAACATAGATCACAGTCCTTTGCCCGTTGCTAATAGCCATGTGCTATATTTAAAGGAAAGGTAGGCTCACAGTTGATTCCAAATTGAAAGCTACAACTCATCCAGTATTTCACTTTCCATTTCTTCAGTGAAATAGACTGGATGAAGACTATCAGGAAAAATGGATAAAACTGAAAATCAAGTTTTCTGAAATATACTTGCTTCATCCTTTCTTCCCCACTGATTATGTCTTTGTATGGTACAATTACAGAATTAGTGTAATATTACTATCAGCTATGACTGGTAGATTAGATTTTACTGAGTACAACTGAATAAACATTAATAAGAAACAGAAGGAAATTATTAAGGGGATTTTAGAAACAGTAGAGTGGTCAATGGAACAACACAGCAAACAGTCCATGAATGTAACCAATTAAGCATAGCACTGTTAAGCATGTATGCCTAACAGGTCGAAGACTTTTTTTGTTTTTAAGAGGATGTCTAAAATAATGTTTTAGTTCCATGGCTTGGTTTTCAAGAATGTTGACCAGATGTTGACTAAAATACCAACGAAAATCACAATGAAAGAGTCAGTACAATCTGTGACAGGATGGAACACAAATTCTTGAGTGACTGATAATTTCTGGCAAAATTAACTAATTTTCACTAAAATGTAACATGCACAAGTAAGTGCACTAAACTGTATTCATATTTCTACTTTCCACAAACAGAAAATTAAGATGGCATAAAATATGTGCAGAGAACATTAGTCAAATTTTATTCAGTTATTCTCGTGTAAAACGAACATGAAATAACTTGGCAACAGTTTCAAATTACTGAGAGAAATTCAAATGAATACACAAAATGAAAAATTGCATCTCAAAAGTAACTCAAAATAGACCATGACATGCTCCATTGAAATGGACTGGCTTTATAATGATGAAAGTTATTTCCACGTAATGGGGCAGTTAAGCCTTCCATTTTCCTTTGCATACCATTCCCAAAACACACAGCATACTGTGCAATAATTAAATATTACTGTCAACATAATACTAGTTGCACCCGAAAGTAATGGTTGCATACAGTAGTCACTATTGTTACCACTAGCCCACTGATCAGGAGTCTTTTGACATATGCTAGTATTTTGGGGCCAAGCAGAATCTCAACAGCTGCTCTCATTATACAGATGCCTAATGCATAGCTGCCACTTTCCACACTGAAAATTTACAACAGAATATGAATAAAACACCAACAGCAAGCTCCTACATTCTCTCCATTATGCTGTCTGCAGAAGAGGAATGAATACAAACAAATTGGACAGAAAAAGCCTTCAGAAAGGTGGAAGGAGAAGTAGAGCTAACACAATACACTCTCTTTCTCCTTTGAGGCTCCACAACTCTTCAAGCAGTAGTAATTTCTTGCTACAAGAGCTCTGCAGGGCTTCCAGGCACATGCTTACTGGGAGAGAAACATTAAGTTGATACATTACTGCAGTCTTCATTCCAAGACAAGTGTCCATGAAAAACTAATACCTAAAACTAAGTTAGTATTGAAATAATATCCCATTGAAACTTAGATTTCAAAGGAAAATCTGGGTAACCACAGGTCCTGTCTGTCCTCTTTGTCAAACTGCTATGCTCTACTGAGTTGTATTACACACAAAGTCAGATTAGTACTAGGAGACAGCCGCAGTCACTGAGCATAATTAACCTGCATATTTATATACAATTTATCTAATTTGTAGTGCTTCATTCATTCTAAAAAACAATAATTGTAAAAACCACTTCAAATACAATTTCTGGCACCAACATGCGGTACAACTTGAAACAGAATTCTGACAGCTTGATGCACTTGGTGCAACAGCTACCAGATAGTGTGCTTGGATTCAAAAGGAAGACAAGGTTTGCTCGACAATTCTTCTATTCAGGCAAAGAGGCAGACAGCCTGCACTGGTGCTCATTAGAGAAGAACCTACAATGTTCTCAGGTATTCACATACGTGTTTTTTCCCAACTTTAACAATTGAGCATTTCAAGTCAGAAAATCTCTTCTCGTGGAGCCTTCTGTTTTAAGGTTAGGTCCTACTAATAACTAAAAAAAAAAATCCTCACTCCTGCAATCATACACTCAGCTACCCTCTCCCAGTTTACTTTCATTTCCTCCAGCAATGAACATGCAGTTTCCCTTAAGCTCAGACAGTCCAAAACTTGCAAAATATGTACTCTGAAGGCCTGTAAAACAAACCCAAAAACACCACCAATAATGTGTAAAATTACATTCCTACTGTCCGAGGTTACACTGACCTCTACAGACAGCAAATTAAAAGATTTGTTACAAAATTTGAATTGGGTTTCCTCACATCATCTTTTCTTCTTTGATAAAGCTTAAACTCATTGCATAATTCTTCTTTCAACTTGATTCATTTAATCATCAACTCTTTAATCCTGTAAGTTTGGCTACTCCAAGTCTGAGCATTAAAATTCAGGCTGCTGTTTCTAAATTAAAGGATGATTTATTCATTTTTTCCAAAGAATGATCCAAGTTTATGCATCCAAACTGAGCCATCCTGTACAAATTGCATAACTCCCTTGCTTAGGCCCCTAACTGCATTATCTTAGCCATCAAAACATGAACTTTGTAATCCAGCAAAAGACTATACAAAACTAGAGTTAATTTTCTTGCTCAAAATTGTATTTGGTTGATGTTGTAAGGAACAGAGATGTTAAACAGCATGAGTCCCAGCCTCATCTCCAATGATGCCCCTTGCTGACTGAATGGCTGCATGGCTGGTCACCGTGCTTTCAGCCTGATGGTTCAGGAAACAGCCAGCTTCCTTCCAATGGTTTTCTTCTGGCAACCCATGTCAGCAATATAAGTAGCCATGTTATTAATGGTGTGTAATAGCAAGGGGACATTCAGAAATGTGCATTAATATTTAACAACTAATAGTAATAAGATAGTCTCTTGTCACAGTGGAACATTTCAGAAGTTCTGGTGACTTATGCCTACCTTCTAATAGATGTTACAGTGGCAACTGGAGTCACAGGCCTTCCTGATGGTGCTCCATAAACCTCTTCTGTGAGGAGGGTCCCATAAAGTCACAAGGAGAATCCCACAGCTTTTTACATCCTTAAACTAACTGGCACAGGAGCCAGGGCTGCTGCAATAGTCCATAATGCTACTCTGTAAAGATGCAGTAATTCCTGCTAGGAGCAATTTCTGACAGTAGCTTGAGAGAAACAGGTAAGTCAGATACTCTGTCCTTCCCTCATGAAGTGAAACATGGCTCCTTCCCCAGCTCCCAGCAGCCATGGCTGCCATCCACTCTCACCAGTCTGCCCTGCTCCACCGCCATGCACCTCAACATTCCTCTTTCACCTTTCCTGGCCACCCTCTACTATCTGCACTCTATTCCCAAGGGCTCCTCAGAAGTTTGCCACCTTCTCCTTTCCCTCCTCAGATACATTCTCATTAGCCTGAGAAGTATCAAAGGCAGGAAGACAAGAACCCTAAGTTGTGTTCAATGCAATAAATGCCAGTACTGAGGAAGTAACTGTCTAACCGAGCTGACAGCAGTGTTTAATACACATGCTCAAAACATTCTGTCTGCTTCCCTTAGTCACAGAATTTTCCTCACCATTAGAAATTAGAAAATAGGAAAGCGAGCCTTCCTAGTTCAGTTCCTAATAGCAAGTTCATGTAAAGACATACGTGCACCCACTAGCACTCGAATGCGGGAGAGATGGCATAGCTCCATGATGGTACTTGTTCAAACCATGAAAGTTAGAGTTATTACTTGCCTTTGAAATTATGGCAAATACCATCAATCCAAGAACTCAAAAGCTACAGCACATAAAAAATAGAAACTAAACCTCAACACAAAGCTGAGTGAAATGCAATACAATAAAATAGGTAAAGATTCCTTACACTATCAGCAAAATCCATCTTTGTATCACCCCACACAAAACTAGCGACTGAAAACAGACCCATCTTGCTCAAATCAAGTTAACTGAGGACAACATATCATGTTGTTTACAGGAGAAGCAGGAAGATCTGAATTCCTGCATACTGATTAATCCCATTTTGTCACATCTTTCCACCTAAGAGCTGCTAGCATCATTCTAGTACAAGTACTATGAGAGGCGGAAGTATTTTCATCTGTCTCAAGATGCACACTATTTAAAGATGTAAAACTAAAAGACCCGTACTGTAGAATAGTAATAACATACCAGTAAAGCAGACTAAGAATCACCTTACCAATGTGCCTCAAAATAAAGTAACCAAAGGGGAAAGGCTTCTGCTTAGGTTTAGAGAATGTCAAACGTATTCACTTACAAGTAAATACAAAGTCAGTTTGCAGACAGTCCAAAGTTAGTAACACTGCTGAATGAGGATAGCAAAAAAGTCACAGGGGCCCATATGTGTCTGCTGGTAAAAAGGTGCACCTCAAAGGTAACAGAAAGAACAAACAAAAGCTACCCAAAGGTTTTTTTGTTGTTGTTGTTGTTGTTATTGTTGTTGTTTCATTTGTTTTTTTTTTAATACTTTCCAATTTTGAAAGCATATATGTTATTCACAAATGTGGGGGAAACCTAACCCTGGAAAGAATGGAGACACCTTCATAAGCAATACCAGATACGGAAAACAATGCTCTCATTATAGAGTCAAAACTAAAATCAGCATCTTTTAGAGAATGCAAAGCATTAAAGGAAGGAATATACAAGTCTACATGGTTTTGAGCAAATTGAGATTACAGCCTTAGATTACAATCTTTCAGGAAACACGTTTTCACAACAGTCTCTTCTACTAACGCAAAACGCTTGCAAAACTCAAATCCAGAAAGGTAAGTCCCAAAAAAACTGTCATTGAAATAATTTCAACATCATGATTAGAAAAATGCATGAATATGGCAAAAAGTGTTCTGAAAGAGGCAAAATTGCACAGTTACTGCAGCAGTGAATACTATTCAGTTGCTGAAAATGCTATGTATTACTGTATGTGTTATTGTTGCACGCAGTATCTGTGAATGTTGTGATTTTGCCCAGTTTCAGAAGTTTAGGAAGAAAAACCTAAAGGAGTTCAGACTGTTAAACATTTTGCTTCAACACAGATGTTAGTAGCAAGCTGGAAATAATGCAGAAACAATTGTTAGTTTCCTTTTATGACATCTTTAGAAACTAATGCTGACAGGAATCAAACAAGCTCTGGAAGGTAAACTAAATATAATGGTAAAATATTTGTGGAAAAAAAAAAATAAATAAAGGCTTTATTTTGAAGAGCCATTTTGCCCTTGGAAAAAATTTTATTTTTGATTCAATATCTAAGCAACATCAAAACATACTGTGTTCTATAAACTATAAATATATGTAGATTATCAAGTTTACTAAAAGCTATGACAAATTTTATAAAACACAAAAAAATATGAAAACCAGTAAAAGTTAGCATGAAAAAAATAGTTATACATGTTGAATCTAGCTGCAAGCTCTTTAAAAAATAAAAAAAAAAATCCTAGAACTGTGTAGAAATATTGTAATTAATAATCCAGAGTACTGCTTACTGAACAGTTAAGGAACATTGCAGAAAAGGCCTACAAATAGCCAACAGGAGTGGAGGTCAAAATAAAAACAAGATTAGAAATACAGCACAATGGCATCTTTTCTGAAAAATTAAAACAACATCAAAATGAGTTTAATGAAACCAATCAAAGCAAGCAATAAACTTCTGCTTATAACATCCCTTCTCAAGAATGAACACTAGTTAATAGCTTTCAGATTCAGCACAAATGCAACTGCATGAAATTTAATATCTTTAGGTACAAATTTGCTCAGTTAAAATTAGACGCTTTTTTTTTTTTTTTTTGCCATCATTAAACCCTATGTACTAATGAATCAGGAGGGTCGTTTTTTCCAACATTTCAACTTGTGAGGTACCACGTATGCATTTTTCCTGGTTTACTATGAATACTGCAGAGTGGGGATCTTCATTCTTGCTCACTTGAGTATTTTGAAGAATTTTCTCTGTCCTCTTCAATTTACAAAATCAACACAAACGCAAACAAAATCAGTCCTTTCTACCTAGAATTTAACCCACTCCCTTCTGCTTTCTAACAGGCCTTTCAGAAAGGCCTTTGTGTAAAGAGAAGGCTTTAACAGGTGCAGAAATGTGTAGCAATAGCTTTTGCAGGACTAAAGGACTGGGAAAGAAGAAAATCTCAAGACTTAAGTAATCCTGAATATAAAAGGATAGGGACGTGTTAATATAGTGACTTATGTTTTGAAAAGCATGAAGTCAATGCCAGTCTAAAGCAACCACGCTAAACAAAACCAAAAATTTATCATAGATCTATCTGACAATTGAAATAAATATACAGACAGATTAAAATCATCTTGAACTGGGTGTATAAGAATATCTCTAAAGACATTAAACCAGGGTACAAATGCTTTTTTTTTCCTAAGTAGATCTGATACAAACAGTATTGAAAGCCATCAAAAATATCTAACTTGTGAATTATTTGAGAAATTGTTGTCTAATGTTGAAAACTAAAATGTATGCAAAGAATGGCTTACACTCATCAGCTGTTTAAATAAATACTGAGTTTGGCTTGTATTTTTAGGTTTGAAACCTGTAGGACTATTCCGGTAAATAAAACAAAGTTAACTTCCTTCTACTCAAAACAGCAAAGATGTGATGCTCTGACAGGAACACTAAGAAAAATAATGCAGGTGATTTTTTTTTTTTTTTAACTATTTTATGATGAGCTCCATGAGATTTCACATCTTTCTTCAAGGTTTTGCTTCAGTTACAACCATACAAGAACTGTTGCTCTCTCAAGAAAAAGCATCAGTCCTCAGCTCAAAAACTTGACATTTTAAAGAAGAAGAGGAAGAAAAAACAGTTGTATAAAACATGTTTTATTTTTCAAAATACTTAGCATAAGCTTAATTTTAGAAGTCTGTCTTCTGATATCTGATTACTTGGTGCCAGCAGTACCCAGAAAAAACTGCTAACCTCAAAGTTGTACATCCTCTGTTTTAATTTGTTGAGCTTCTCAACACCCCTTCTGCTTTCACCTTTCTTTCTTTCCTTCTGTCTTTCATCTTTTCCTAATAATCAGTGACAAATATGTTTACATTATTCTACATACAGTGCATTTTCAGTAACACAAACGTCTACCTACAGGAATCATCCAGTTGGCCAGGTCACCGTACTTAGACACCTGCATAGCTCCAAGCATTGTCAAATCAACATGGCCTCTGGCAAGAGAAACAAAGTGTATAATTAGCACATCATGTTCAAGTAACAGCCCACAAATCTTTACGAGCTTTTGCTCACATTCCCATCACATCAGTTTAAAAACAATACACCACAGAGGCAGCAGCCATTTTGTCACTCATAGGCTTTTCTTTTTCTCTAGATGCATCATTGATGCAAATTTTTCTGCCTGCCTACTGAGCCTCAAAAATGCTATTATTTTTGTCTGGGTTTCGTTAATTGCATGCACAGACGATCAGCTCTGAACTCACACTTTTAAGTGCACTCCTTCACATATTTACATGCACTCATTATCTTTTCAGAGCCATTAGGATTTAGTGCTTGTTTGTATCCAACCTCCTTCCCGAAAAACAAACAAAAAACAGGTGCAGATGGTGAATTTCCATTAGGGAGGTGGAATGAGGATCACAGATGCAAGTTGAACTAAGAGAATATACAGTGTGCAGGTACAGATTAGATACCTGGAAATGACTACAAAGTAATTGTTAAAACCTAGCTATAAATATGTTTATATATGGCCAGATGGTGGTAGACACGAACATCACTACGGTATCTGTTGGTTACAGTGCTTCTCAGTTTCCAATAGCTAGACCTAGTACTCTCTAAACCATCACTGATTAAGTCCATGATCATTTTACAGGTTGTTGAATGTTAACCACATTTTGAAGAACTACTAACCAGTTCAGCAACTGAGCTGCTTCTTTTTATGTTTCAAAAGATCAGGGTTTGTGTTGTTACGTACCCTCTTATCATTGCAAATGATTCATCACTAGAGAAATAAGAAGAACCAGGAAGAACAGTGACTGTCTCCTTACCTGTAAAAGAAATAAGTTATTGTCTGTATGTATTTTGTCTCTGATAAAAGAAGCCATAGCTATCAATGAAGAAAGGTTTTATACCAAATTTCCTTGGCTTCTGTACAGCTATGGACCTGACAACGCTTAGGAAGCCACATGTAAACCTAATCAAGCATAATGAATTTGGAAGCAGTTTGTGACTGCCCACTCTTTGACCCCCAGCAGTTCTAGGCAAGACAGCAATGAGACCAGAGGTTAGGAAATTTCTGTGGACTGCAGCTTTCTGTACTATCCACAGAAAAATCAAGAGGTAACTCTGTTCTGGAACAGAAAGAACATCTTCTGGTGATAGTGATGCCGCAAGGAGGAATAAGCAGATGAGATCAATGCAGGCTACAGTCATAATGATGTAGTAGAATGCAGGAAAATAAATGTCAGATTAAGCCTAATTTTGCATTCTTACAGTGCACAAGAAAAAGGGCTTCTGCATGTTGTACAGTTCTTGGGTCAAACAATGGAGCTCACATGGAAATGTTTTACTTTGACTCTGTCCAGAGCCCTCTCTTTCCTCTCCTACCAGCACTCCGAATCAGCCTGAGGAAAACCATGTATATAAAGTGCCCACGGAAAGTCATAAGAAGTACAGTCGTGGGTATAATTATCAACCAAGCATGAGAAATTTTAGGAAAAAAAAAAAAATGACATTAGCACCAGATGACACTGAGAAGATAAAGTGTAACAACAGCAGGGAAGAGACACAAGACATCATTAAACAGTTTCCAGAGAACAGGGAAAAAAAATAAAATAAGGCAACAGAGAGGATGGGAAAAGGGAAGGAAACACTGTAAGAAAATTAAAATTGAGACCAAGCTATGGTGAAGGCATTAAATTTGATAAACAAAATAGTACAGAATTAAGTTCATACAAGTGATCTTCCAGTCAGATCACAAGACCATGCGAACACCCAGATCAGCTGTAAGCCTGCCTGAACTGTCCATCCCTATTACACACCCAAAGAGCTGGAGAGATGCTACAATCTGTAACTCCTGTAACATGGAGTAAGAACTCCAGGAAAAAAGAGATAAGCTAGGGCAGCACTAAGAAGAATGAGACACAGTCTGAGGGCCAAGGAATAGTTTAACAAGAGCAGTATATTACCAGTTCTTGCAAGTGCTCTCAGGAAGTCTGTACTTGTAAATAATTCTGCTGTAAGGCAGAAGCCTACCTTGAAATTACAGTGAAGATAACCTACCTCTAACTGAGACATTCAGGAAATGGAACAAACAACAAAACATGTATTTCAGAAAAATGCAATTATATTTGCAGATAAAAAATTGGCAAGGGCCCAAACTCAAGTTTATTTTGAAAATGTGGACTATTAGGGCCAATACTGTACCACTCCAGGCCAGACTAGGAATGCAAACAGAAGTACTATTCCTTTGCCATTTAGCTTCTATTTTCTTCAAGCAGTTTTACAGATTTGACTGAAAAGGACATAAAATGGTCTTAATCCAACTAAGTGTCAGACGGATTTAGCAGCTTCTGCATATTTCAGCAATGATACCACTAATATTTTGGTGACGGAGCAGAAGTTCACCTAACCTTGAGCCCTGTCTATTGCAGCTTCAGAGAAAGATGTTAAGCTGCTTAGCACTGAATTACCAATACTAGAATAACCTGACTTCCATGTTGCACTCTGATATCTTACATTAGCTACAGGATTCTCTCCTCAAAAATATTTATCAGTCATGAACAGTAAGACAAGATCATCTTGATATCCACATAAAAACACTGCATTTTTTTCAGTCTTTACCAAGTTCTTGACGATTTTTTCCATTGTCACTCTGCCAACAAGTTCACTACTAATGCACCAATATTAGAACTCATCATTAAGCTCTAATGAGGGTGTATATAATTTTACCTTCTATATTTTCTTTTGCTCTAAACACTTTTTTCCTTCCAATGACACCTTTGATTTTTTAAACTCTCAAATTCAGTTCAGTCAGTAACTCAGCTTCCATGTGCCTCTGATACTTTCCTTCATACAGTGTGTCTCAACAGTTACCTAGCTACTGGTGAAACACTGGACTCAAGACCGTGATAATTTCCAATTTCACATCAGAAGATGGCCTTAAGTAACTTCTTATTTAAAACATAATAGTGAAACAGGGGAAATAACATAGGAATATAATAATGGTATCAATTAGTTAAGCCAGGTAGCAAATGTTTCAAGCCAGTGAACAACTGCTGGACTGCACCATGATACTAAATCAAAAGCTTGTTTGATGTGCTTTATCCCCTTTGGCTATTCATTGTTTAATTGTACTGGCTAATAGAGATAGAAAAGTGTTTTCTATATAAATACACCCATATACATGTTGGGGGTGGAGCAATGGGCTACAAACAGAGTAAGCCTAAGCTTGTCAGCTATGAGTCTGTATTTTATACCATTAGCATCAACAAGAATTTGTAAGGCATTGTATGTAAGAATAGTAAGGCCTACTTCAGCTTGTCACAACGCAATATACAGGTCTCATTGTATGTGGAAACAGAGAAGAGATACAAGCACAACTTTCCATTGAGATAACAGGTAACAGACCACATACAGATGCATTAAACCATATCAAGACTGTGTTTTTACATTTCATGGCTGCTTCTGACATAAAATGCCCCAAAACAGCAAGCAGCAGTGCGAGACTCAGCTGGAGAAATACAGAGGAGACACAGAATGTGACGCGTGAGAAATGGAAAGTTCTGCTCCTTTGTGGACCTGCTTTCACTGCAGCACCTGGGACCTGCACCCTGTCCCTGGAGTGGGAAAGTCCACACAACTCACTAGGCAGGGCGAAGCCAGGCCACTACACAGGGAACATCTGAAAACATGTCCCACACATCAGTGATTGAAAGCTGTTTTCTAGAAGACACAACACAAACAGAAGCAGGAAAAGCAAAATGTGTATTCACAAAGCAGGTTCACTAAACAATATCATTTCTGAAAAGGAAAATGGTATCCTTCCTTTACAGCCTGACCTGGAAAAGAGCTTCCTTCAGCAGCTACTACGACGAACAAAAGCATAATCTCTCCAACTAGAATATTAAATATCTCTGTTGATCAAAGTCAACCTTCACTTAAAAGGCTAGAAGAAGCCAAATACATAAATATTCATAGGTAAATAAACCAGGGGTCTGTGTTCAAAAACCAAATCAAAAGAAAATTTTTATATTAACAATGAAGAGTCATTTTCCATAAATTAAATTGATTTAAAAGATTTTACCTGCATTAATCAGGTCTGGATCAACTTCACTTTCAAGTGGATAAGGACCCTGACAATAACACAGACACATGTCAGCTTTATATTATAATACATTTGATATACAATTCATTACTGCTTTATCATTCCTCATGCATATTACTGAAAACAGACCATCACAAACACATTTTTTTTCGTGTTAGCACAACACCACTCCTGATGAAATGTGACAAAATTTACATCAACTACCATATCAGGACAGCTGGTCACATTTGTTTAGAAGCTGTCAGAATTATCAGACATCAGAGTAGTGATGTCTCTGTTCTTTTTCATAAAAATGACATACATATCTCAGCAAGACGTATGCAGGTATAATGTGGCTTTACTACAGTGAAAATAGTATTCAGTTTAAGTTTTTTTCAAAATCATGCTTGATAAGTCATCTTACAAGGCTTGGTCTTGTAAACCAAGTACAAGGCTTGGCCTGCAGGTTCTAGCTCCTTCCAGCAAAACAGGTACTTAGGAACATACTTTAAGTAGTGCTACAATCCTGAAACAATTATTTCCTCAAAGACTTCCCTGCACAAGGAGAATTTTATGATTATGCAATATTGCATGTACTTGAATATGATTTCTGCTAAAATTATGATCATCTCAGGGGCACCAGGGGGCAACAAAACCTAGCAGCACAGCCTGGTAAGTACACTGCCGTAAAGTGACCATGATATACTCTTACCAAACCCAGGACTCCATTTTCACTCTGTAGGTGAACAGTTATGTCTGGACTGATGAAGTTACTTGCCAACAGCGGGATTCCAATACCCAGATTAGCTGAAGAAAATCGGTCAAGGCACAAACAGGAACACACTTAAGGCAAACTGGTAAATTTAAACACTTACCATTGTACTACAACTAGAGCTGTTGTCTTCACAAATACTCCCTTTTTTTAGATGGATACTTTACACTTGTGCTGAATTATTTTGCCATTTGGACTGTCTAACTGCACTCTCAAATGCTTCGCATGCTAAAAAGAAAAAAATCAAAACACTTGAAGAAAGCTTCATTTCTAATGTACTTAATTTTTTAAAGAAATTCTTATGAAACATTCATCTGCTAATAAACTCTCTAGATATGCCTCAACAAAGACTTCAGGTATCCTACGCTTTCATATCCCATCTGTTTCAACCGGGTGTTATTGAAATGAGAGAATCCCAGGCTCTGTGGAAGACAAACAATGAGCAT
>VXAV01011018.1:64858-119047 GCA_013399715.1 Alectura lathami | reverse complement strand
AAAAAAAAAAAAAAAAAAAATGTATAAAACATAAAGCATATGTATCTTTTAATTGAGGAACTGATCTGTAGCTTGGGCACAGCATGTTTGTGCCCAAAAGCCAGCATTAAACATTCGAATTTAAGCAATGGAGGGAAAGAGGGCCAGAAGCAGATGGACTAAAACTCTATGCATTTGTGAGTAAAATCTACTGGAAAAGCACATTAGTGCTCCTTGGGAACTAGAGCATCTCACCAAGGAACGTACACACAGAAGAGGAGCTTCTCAAGTGAGTCCAGATTTTCCCAACAGACTCCCAGGCCCAGCTTCTCCAGGTCTCTCACTAGCTTTATCCAGGCCTTAAGCACACTTCTTTTATCCACCTGAAAGCTCCAGGCACTACAATCGGCTGAACTCCTCTGCATGCAATAACTCCTTCCTTGAGGTGGGAGCTCAAGGCTCCCACCAACTCACAAAGGCACACCTCAGCCTGCAATCCAGATGTCCACTGTTAGGAAGAGCTCAAGGTCTCATGAGGTAATAGCTTCATTGTGGCACTCAACCAGAGTTTTACCGGGAAAGGAATTCAGTGTAGGTTAACAATGTATTTACCAATTATGTCTGAGCTATTTCTAAGATGATACTCTATAAGAAGACTTCACTGAGAAGATCAAAACCTAACTGAATGTCTCCTGACAACATCAAAACACCCTGTCACTTCGATAGGTTTGCATATGCTAACTCCACCTCTCTCCTAACACATTTTCCACCTCTCTCCTCCACTCCCTGCCTCTTTAGAGGCATTTATTTCTCTCTGCTCAATCCTTCTTATCCAATACTTGATAATTGAAAACTGAGATGGCGGTTGACTCGCACCTGTGCTCTGTGGCTCACCCGTGTCATCTATTTCCAGCCATAGAGAGACACTAGGAATTAGGCTGTGGAGACAGAAGGTACGAAGCTCATTTGTCTTCTCCATCTCATTCCTTCTTTCTCTCTACAGCAAAATGGCAACTCTGAAGACAACAACCAGACACCAGTGTTGTCCCATGACTGGTGGTCCAGCAGTGAATATGACGGGATTTTCAATTTCCTGCAGCAATCAAAGCTCTTCCAGCAGACCCCTGCTCAGCTCTCCTCAACTCTACACAATGATCCACAAGGTCTCTAACAGCGGCTTGCACAACATCACCCAGAATACCTTGCATGTCTCCCTTTGAAGCTGTGACCTGATTACCATAAGCAAGGCACTGCAGATGTACCTCTGCAAGCCCAGAAGCACCAGGGGAAATGAATATATTAGTATTTATCATATTAATGCAGATCAAGCTGGGTATTTGTTCTGACATTTCAATAATAGCTTTTTCTATTTTTTTGTAGGCAGCAGCTCGTATTTTCTTGTGCCTTAAATAATTCATTGTTACATTACACTTGTTTTAAATTGGGGTCTTTTTTTCATCAAACGAAAAACTTATTTGGATGGCAAAGGGGGAGAAAAAGTATAAATGAAAACTGTCTCTCTTCTCTCTCCTCCCTTCTTTCATTCCCTCTCTTTTTTTCCTTTCTTGTTAAAATCTCTTAATCAGAGTGACAATCTGTCTTTCCCAGGAAGGAAGCCAGCGCCTTTGAACAGTGCTGCTCCAATCGCTCTCCGCTTTGATGTGGGATTTAACTCATGCCTTTAGCAATCTCAAGTGTCTGTGTATGCATGCGCTGTGTGTGTACGTGTACCCACGTGTGTTTGTACATGTGTTGTTGCTGCACATATGAACCCTCATTCCACCCCCCAAAAGAAGAGAAAGGGAAGGGAAAGACAGAAAATGCCATGACTACACGTAGCAGTGATATGAACTGTGTGAAGATGCTGTTGAGCACAGTTCAGAGGGGACCTTGTTCTTTGCCTTTTCCCATAGAATGGTTCAGTGATGTCTTCAAGCCCTTCCACCAGCAGTTAACTTCAGTGAACGCAGAGCAGTCTTTTACAGGAGACTGACACCCCATAGAAGGGCAGGTATGTGCTGGAAACTCTGTTCCTGCAGTTCATGGTCCTGCTGGACAATGGCTACATTATGTGCTAACATCCAGCATCCTCCTGGGTGCTGAGACACGGCATGCAAAAGCAGTGTTACTCTTTCCCTCCTCTCCTCCTCTCAGTTTGACCTCCGTCTGTCCCTGGTCTCATCAGTCTCTCTCCTGCTTTGACAATTGTTTCCCACTTCCTCTCTTTTAGCCCTCCTGACCTCAGTACTGGCTCTGGGGAGCAACAAGATCTTGACCTTGTCTTCTTCTCTGGAACAAAGCACAGCTCTGTCTAGTACTGCACTGGGCGCAGCTTGATCACAGGGAGCATAAACCCAGGCTTGGGCCAATGGACTACCTTAAGAGGCCGAGCTCACCTTCCTTCCTATGAGGAACTGTTCTTCCAGACAACTTCTTCCTCTTGTCAGCAAGGCTGCCTCTCACAGCTGTCCCGGTGCTCCAGCAGCATGCGTTGTTGCAGATGGACGGATGTCACAGAAGCTGAGAACAGAGCGGAGCAATTCACATCTTTCCATTTCACAGCCCAAAGGCCTCCTCTCTACCACAGGAAGAAGTGCTATCATGTGCTGATTTTACCATTGTTACTCATCAAATAATTCCCCAAGACCTCCACTCCACTTCTAATAAGTGCTTTCTGGGATTTCACCTTCCCAATCAGTATTGAGACCTTTCTCATTCTTCAGAAAAGTTTGTGGACTAAACAAATCTTTTGGTTTTGTGTGCCTTGGAGATTTTACAGGTTCTTCTACTTCCTGAAAGTCTTCCCCAATGGTTTCTTCGAGCAGCAGACCAAATGTATAAATGCTTTACAAAATAATGAACAACATGAACCTCAGAACTACAAATCTCCAAAGCAACTACCAGTTAGAGAGAACAAAACCTCAACAAAGCAGAATCCAGTTGTATCTCACGTTCCTTGTGCAAAAGCCAATCTTGAGAATAAAATTGGTGTCCTCACATATTGGCCCACTATCAAGAGGCTGATTTTTCTGAAAGGCATTTAATGAATTTCAGGTTTTCCCTACTGCTCTCTTGCTTTAAAAACATATACACAAACACACACCAATAAGCATTTACAAAAATAGTGTTTTTTTTTTTTATTATTCTTTCTGGTTTGTGCTGTTCATTTTCTTTCTTTCTTTCTTTCTTTCTTTCTTCTGTGCGTGTGTCCTTCTCCTCACCTCTTCCTAGGGTTACTGGAATGTGTTGGAAATCTGGCTCACATTTCAACAGGCTCTAGGGATAACAGGCTGGGAAACACAGCCAATTTTCTCCCTGTCTACTCTGGAAATCTATGTTGAGCCACTGCATGGGACAAACAGAGACAGTCCAAGTCTTTCTCCACTGCACCACTGGGGAAAGTTCATGCCCATGGTGACTGAACTGGAAGATACCACAAGAGATCCATCCAATTTCCAGTGTCTGCACTGCAAGCAGTAGATTATAATCACACAGAAGAGAAGGATAGCTACAGGGTAGGAGGACACAGTACTCCAAACAGTGTGAGACCTCCAGCACGAGACTCTGTCTAAGCAGTTGCTGTCCCTTATTCTTTTTTGACTGAGACATTCTCTGACCAATCTGACCTATGCTGCATGGACATTTTCTTCATCCCTCCCTGTTTTGAGAACCAATTTGCCCTCCCAGGGTATTATCTCAGTAAGTAAATATTGTCTCTAGGATCTTTTGCCCCCTCCTGGAGGAGATGCTAAGGCACATGCGAGATGAGGAGGTGATCCGAGACAGCCAGCACGGCTTCACCAAGGGCAGGTCGTGCCTGACCAATCTGGTGGCCTTCTATGACGGAGTGACGGCATCGGTGGACCAAGAGAGGGCAATGGATGTCGTCTACCTGGACTTGTACAAGGCCTTTGACATGGTCCCGCACCATTTCCTTACCTCCAAACCGGAGAGATGTGGATTTGATGGGTGGACTGTTCGCTGGATCAAGAACTGGCTGGAGGGTCGCAGCCAAAGGGTTGCAGTCAATGGCTCTACGTCCAGGTGGAGGCTGGTCACGAGCGGTGTCCCCCAGGGGTCCGTCTTGGGACCGGTGCTCTTCAACATCTTTATCAACGACTTAGACTGTGGGATCGAGTGCACCCTCAGCAAGTTTGCTGATGACACCAAGCTGAGTGGTGCAGTTGATACCCCTGAAGGAAGGGATGCCATCCAGAGGGACCTGGACAGGCTGGAAAAGTGGGCCCACGAGAACCTGATGAGGTTCAACAAGGCCAAGTGCAAGGTGTTGCACTTGGGTCAGAGCAACCCCAGGTGTGTGTACAGACTGGGAGAAGAACTCCTTGAGAGCAGCCCTGTGGAGAAGGACTTGGGCATCGTAATCGATGAAAAGCTGGCCATGAGCCGGCAGTGCGCTCTTGCAGCCAGGAAGGCCAATGGCATCCTGGGCTGCATCAAGAGAGGGGTGGCCAGCAGGGAGAGGGAGGTGATCGTCCCCCTCTACTCTGCCCTTGTAAGGCCTCACCTGGAGTACTGTGTCCAGGCCTGGGGCCCCCAGTACAGAGGGGATGTGGAGCTGTTGGAGCGGGTCCAGAGGAGGGCCACCAAAATGATCAGAGGGCTGGAGCACCTCTCCTGTGAGGAAAGGTTGAGGGAGTTGGGATTGTTTAGCTTGGAAAAGAGAAGGCTCGGGGAGACCTCATTGTGGCCTTCCAGTACTTGAAAGGAGCTTACAGGCAGGAGGGGGACCGACTTTTTGCACAGGTGGATAATGGTAGGACAAGGGGGAATGGGCTAAAACCGAAAGAGGGGAGGTTTGGGTTGGACATCAGGAAGAAATTCTTCACTGAGAGAGTGGTGAGGCGCTGGCACAGGCTGCCCAGAGAAGCTGTGGCTGCCCCATCCCTGGCTGTGTTCAAGGCCAGGCTGGATGGGTTCCTGGGCAGTTTGATGTAGTGAGCTAGTGGCTGGCAGCCCTGTCCACGGCAGGGGGGTTGGAACTAGATGATCTTTGAGGTCTCTTCCAACCCAAGCCATTCTATGATTCTGTGTTCTCCTGCAGATCCCCTTCACTAGGTATGTTTCTCTAAGTCCTTGATCAGTCAAAACCAAGAGTTATGTGTCTGTGGAACAGTAAGAGAGCACGACAGTTGCCACTTAGAGCAAGGAAGTCTGGAGGCCAGGGACAGACCGCCTATATCCAGGGGGTGGGGGCAAAAGACTCAAAGTAACCTTGAGATAGGGAGTGAAGCAGTCTGGAGTACCTGGGGTCCAGCTCTGTGTTACCTGGTGTACACACACCTTGGGGCCTGCAAATTGCAGCCTTGGTGTGCATCCCCAAATAAAAGCCAGGAATGCAATCTGGCTACAGAATCCCTAGATCATTTCTAGCAAGCAAATAAAGCAAAAGGATGGGCTAAGCATGTCCAGACACAGGGCACCTGTGCATATCCTGAAGTCCCCTCCTTTCCTCCTTTGTGCTAGTGGCACTGCATGAACCTGAGCTTCTCGCTGTCTGCAGTCACTGCGCTGCACTCACCCTTGCTTTACATTCTGCATCTCCCTCCTGAGATTTCCCACCTGCTTAACAGAGTGTGCACTGGAGAAGGTCCCCCCAGCCCCTACCCTCATGCATACCCAATCAGGCCTCCTGATTATGCAAATTAAATACAGTAACATCACCCCCCTGCACCTCTACCCCCCCCCATTCCAGCATAAAAAGGAAAAAAAAAAGTAACAAACCCTCCATTCATAACCAGAAACATTAATTATATGTAATGATGGGCAGTCAACTCCCTGAAGCGTTTGCATAATTACTAATGCTAATGGATGCAGAGTGCCTCTCTCCTCCTCATGGAGGAAATTTAATTGGAAAATGCATAAAAACGGGAGGTGGGAGGAGGATGCTCTGAGCAGTCTGAAGTGGCACATGCAAAGCAGAGGAGCTCTCTGGAAATGGAGGGGGGAACCTGGTCACTCCCTGCCAGCTTGCGCAGCCAACCTGCTGTTCCTCCCTCACCTGGTCCAGCATCACCCATTTCTGGAGATAGGCACAAGAGGGATCGTGAGACAGGCTTAAAAGGCATTCTAGTCAGCTGTCTTGATCCCAGGGGGGTTATAAAACTCAGGTTTAATGAAATTAGGAAATGCTCAACTGGATGCCTCAAAGACAGTGAGTAATGTATTCCCCTTTCTTGGCAGTCAGATTCCTTGGGGCCTCTAGCCCTGCAGGTTTCCAACAGTTGTCTCTCCATTCCCCTGCCTGCTGGTAGCAGCTGAGCTTCCCTAAAGAGGACCTCGCTTCATTCTCCCCGCTGCCTCCAGTTACATTGCCACCAGGCTCAGTTGCCTTTCCCCAGCAGAAAGAGTCTCACAGTAAATGGGGCTGGCTGCAGCACAACAGCGAGGGAGCTCAGCCTCACACAGTCTCTGTGCCCTTGGGGGAATGTCTTTTTTTCATTTCTGTCAGCCTGATGTTGGCTAAAGGAGGTGGCAGATCCCTGGCTGGGCCAGCTCCTGTGGCCTGCCCAGGCCCCCTCCCACTGCCTCAGGCCAGCATTTCTCTATGGTCAGCATTTTCTAAGGGGTCAACAGGAGGCTGCCCATGTGTTTGATCCTCACTTCTTCCTCCCACTCCCCCTCTTTGCTCCTTGTCTCTGGAGTTTTTATCTGGTCTGGGCATACGTCCTGCAGATCCCAAACATCAGGCCAGCTATGTTCCTTCCACCCCACCCGCCTGAGGGGCTGGGTTCCTGAATTGAGATAAGTTTCATGCTGCACTGAGAGCAGCTGGTGAGGCACCAGATGGCTGAGAATCTGTAAAAATAATAATAATAAAAAAAAAAACTGGGGCTGTGACAGCAGCACTTTTATTGTTCACTCATTCCCAGTGCTGCCAGACTCTGGATGCATATCAAACAGGGCACATGCCCTTGCAAACACCACCAATAGACAATCATGCAGAACGGTGACAAGGCCACCCTAACGTCCCCAGCCAAGCCTGCCTGGCGGTCTGGAGAGGACACCCTGCAAAGCTAACAGACCTCTGCAAGGCAGCAGAGGGAGAATGGCTCCTTCAGCTTGCCCCTCCACAGCACTTCAGCAGCGGTCTCACATCCGCAGGGACTGGACACCACTCGTTTTATTACTGCGCTATAAAGCACCATGCACACCTTCGGCAGAGCATAAATAATGAATAACAGCAATAATATGGTCCCTTGAGCAAAGTGGCATTTCATCAGCAAGAAAATTGTCCTCTCTTTCCCTCTTAACATTCCAGCGGGTGCCCACTGGCAGCCCCCTGCTCTAGGAGGGGTTTGCATGTCTGCTTTCCTTTGCAACCAGACCATAATTCAGGGGAGGTCGTGGCTGTTTATCATCCTTCTGCTGTGAGATGAGTTTGGTTAACTTTTAATACTTGTGAGGGTGAGGGACCAGAACCAGACAAAATACCACTTTGGCGATGAATCCTGCTCTTCCTGACTCCTGATCTGCAGAAGCAGCAGCTGCTCTGGGTCTGGGCCTCCATTTTAAACATCATCAACAACTCAGAAATCCAACTGACACCTACATGCACCAGAAACGGAGCCTTAGATAGAATAGGTTTCAAATAGGGATAGAATTGGTTTCAAATATCCTTGTCCTCTTTTGTCTGTTCACCAGGGACCTCCTGCAAGACCTGCAGAATTCAGGGGAAGCCGAAGGTTTTTAGCACCTCCACAACACAAACAAGCAAAGGCCATGGGACTTATGACAGGGGGAACTGGAAGCATTGGTATGTACTCGGACATTTCTTACTTAGGTGTGTTTGAGTGACTGTTTCTTAGAACATTGTTTGAGCTTTATGGGACTTTGTGATAACCAATTCTGAATTTTACCAGTAGTCCTTGTTCACAGTAGACTCCCAAAAACAGGGTGTAAACCATTTCCCTTTGAGGATTCCCAAAGTCTAACTTCTTAGCCTAGGCTTGGTTCTGGTTGTTTTTTTTTTAATAATGACACATTTAGGGGTATAGATGTTTTGCCTGAATTACAAACACTTTGAAATCAGCTCTGGTGCACATGTGATCCATTTTTCCAATATAGTAGAAATGCACAGACACTACTAGACATATTTTCATTCCCTCCAACTAATTCCAAAGCAATGGGTGGCCCAGCATCCTTTTTTTTTTAAAAAAAAAAAAATATATATATATATATCCTTTTTTCATTCATTTATAACTACAATAAAGATTGAACCAAAGAAAATACATCAAAATAAATACATAAAATTGTTTCAGTCAAGAGTTCAACCTGAACAAACCTAAACTTTTAACAAAAAATATCCACACATCCCCAATGAGAAAGAAAGAAACATGTCTAAATGATGCACTAAGCCTGTACCAGCATGCAAGCCAGAAATGGGAGCAATGAAGGTGGCTTTGCTGGATTTTACTCCAGAGCTCAGTTCTTTGTTTTGTAACCCAGTTAAGGGTAAGGGAGGCAATGAAGAACAGTTATACAGGAGATCAGTAAGGTGATATGAAAAGCAAACACCTGCCACATGCAAGCAGTACTTCATTTGATTGCAAACATGCCATGCCACCACGTGCAAGACAGGAGCCTGCAGCGCGGTGGGACAGGGCCTGCTGGCAGGGCCCTCTGTCTTCCAAGAGGGCTGCCCCAGGGCACGGCACCAACGCTCACCCTGTTCCAGCAGCTGGGGCAGAGAGGGGGAACTGCAGCCTCTCAGGGCTCTCATGGGCTGTGAGAGGAGAGCTGCCAGCCATGCAGCAGGAAACAGGAGATCCCTTACAGCCTTGGACAAGAAAAGGACAAGTCTAGGGTACAAAAGAGCTGAAAGATTTCCTTGAAAGCAAGCAAGGGCTCTCTCGCCAGTCCTGCAGTGAGGCGACACCTTGAGAATGGGAAAATCACTGAGTAAGAGTTGGAGGACTGGAACTGACTGAGAAAGATACTTCAGATACGTACGTCCCCAGAGGCAGTCCGCAGCAATTCAGGCAGTTGTGGAAAGGCTGCTTCATTTCCCCAGACTGGCTTGTTATTTGATGCTGAGTGTTCAGTAAGTGATCTCAAGCAGCAGCAGTTCACATTTATATAGCATCTTCAAGGCCAATGGACCCTAAGAGTCTTTAAAAATTTTGAATAGAAAGGGTTTCAACTGCCGCTAGGATCCAAAAGGCAAGTGGGCGGACTACAGCTACCTTTAAAATAGAAGTTCACCTAGACTATTTTATTTTCTGAGCCTGCTGATTTCTAAAGATGATTCCCCCTACATTTATCATGGCCTAATATCTGTCTCTGTAAGTCCCAGCATCCATGGGTTGCAGACCCACTAACCAGGATGAGATCTGTAACCCAAAATGACACTAAGAGCTATGCACCTGTTTCTTCCTGGTCAGGTAACAACCCCAATGGCAAAGGCAGCTTCTTAGCAATAACTCAGGATACATCTCCTGGAGATTTAGTGCCTTCCAACACGACTGGAGATATGATTTTGCCTGAGTCACTGAAGGTAGCTATAATCGTCAGAAAACTCACAACAGGTTTCACAGAAAATGTTTCTCAGTTGCACCTGACAGTCCGCCGTGAGCAAGACAGCATGCACACCCAGTAAGGCTGCTACAGAGCAGCTTGAGGAAGAACATTTCTGAAAAGGGTTATTGGTTGGAAATGCAGAAGGTAACAAAGTGGCTTCTGTGAAACCACAAAGGCACAGAACAGCACTATTCAGAATTGTCTGCACAGATCTCTTGAATCAGCAGCAAATTAAATAATGTTCTTTCTATGAGATTAACCCACAGCTAAAACGCTGCATCTTCATAAGGCAAAATCTTTGTTTATTGACAAAAATATATTAACTTCTTTTTCAGTACAGGAAATAAAGACATTCTAGAGAAGGACAATTTTATTTGCTGTCTCTGATGCTACAAACTTTGGAAATATCAAAATATTCCAATAATCATTTTCAACTACAAAGTTGAAAAGGAAACAACTCATTGTCTTCTTGATTACTTGGAAAGCAGCACTGAAAATTTCATTTGGAATATTTTCAAATGTTAAAGATCCACTATAATGAAATAATTTAAATATTGGCAAAGCATCTCAACTTGTAACTGGTAATGTTTATACGCATTTGTATCTGGAGTTGTATCTCCCTAGGCTAATGCAATACAAGAATAACTCATACGACAAGTATGCTTCAGGATCCTTTGACCTAGAAGGCTGCATTCCAAAGCTTTAAATCTTTTTGCCTTATCCCTCCAGCATTCCCACAGGGCATTTCTATAGGCTATGTTTGAAAAGATATTTTAAATGCTCTTAAACTACTAGAGTGACTTCGATTCAGTGGAAGAGGATTGGATTGTTCAGTAGCCATTTTTAAACTCTTTCAGGCAAACCAAAGCTGGGAGGCACTTTCAGAACTCCATGCCACTTACAGTCCTTCCACAGTGTGCTAAAAGCTTTTTAATGACAGAGCTTTAAAATTAAAACAATGGCAAAACACATTATTTGAAAGCTAAGTTACAAAGGGGGGTTGAAGACAAATTATTTGGCCATAAATGCAACTTTAATAATCTAAGAACACCCTGTGTCCAGAAAAAAAGAAAAAGGGATTGCATTCAGCGATATGTATTAGCTCTCAACTGCCTGCCTTCACATTTCAATTAGCTAAACTGCCTTAATCCAATTCAGCCACTGAAAAAAAAAAAACAAAACCTGTTGACTTCTCAGGAAACCACGATTATTACTCAAATGCTAACATTTGTCAGAAAGCTTCATGGGGCTGTATCCTGACTACAGCATATACTGAGAGACCCAGTAATGTGCATGTCGACTACAGGCTTCAACAGTCTTACAGTCAAAACTGACCAAAGTTCTTTAAATTTTGTGCCTTGATCCTTCTAACTCACGGCATACATCACATCCCTTCCTTTCCTTTACAGACATAGAAATAATATTTTCCTTGAGAAACAAGCTTAGAAAGACTGCAGAAATATTGACTCTGTTAGGGCTGAGTTTCAGATTAAAATCAAGTTCAATTACACATGCAAAGAGTTTTATGAAATAATTTTTAAAAACAAAGACACACTGAAATGTATTGAAACTGCTAGTAAGTGTTATATTTTAGATAAAAATTGACGCATAAGAAAATTGAGTTTTGTATTTGCAAGCAATTGAAAAGCAGACTAGAAATGCTAAGGCAAAGAGCAGTTTTTTAAAATGTCCTCTAAAACAATCAGCTCATTAGGCAGTTGGGCTAATACTGGAATATTAGTTCCACCTGTACCTAGTTTCCAGGAAATGATCGTCATAGCCATCGTAAGCATTCTTACTGCCAAACACAAGGGTAGAGGATCTCTACAAGGCACACGTCATCAGCACAAGAGAAGCCGTTCCTTACCCTCGGGCACAGCAGAGGCACAGCCCCAGGGAACCTTCCTGACCTTGCAAAAGGGCATTAGAGGAAGGATTACCATCTTTCTCCACTCCTTCACAGGTCCTTCTGGCTGAAGGAAGCTCTGCAGGACAGTTACTTCTCTTGGCGGACACTACATCACAATTAGAGGGCTCTGTCCCCAAACCACACCAAGACATGCGTTCCAGGTGAGCACGCACCCTGCACGCGTGTAGCTGCTGTTTGCCACCCGCGCATTTACAACAGCCCCCATAGAGCCTCACAGATGCGCTTGGACCAGCAGGGCACATGCAAATCCAGCACCTGACCCCGAGTCATCCCAGACTCACACATGCACATGCAGCATCCTCACAGATGTCCTCCTTAGCCAGGAATCTGGGTTAGATGCTTCAATGTAACGTAGAAGATCTGTATTCCAGTCATGATTTCACCACCGATTCTTTGCGTGACCTTCGGCAGGTCATTTAAGCTCTCTGTAAAAATAAGACTGATAACATTTCCACTATCTGCCTTGCCTGTTTAGACCTTAAGCTCCTCAGGCAGAGATTGCCTCGTGCATGCACCAAGTCTGTAGCAGTTGGAGCCTCTAATAACTACTGCGGTACGGGTAATTATTAACAGTAACAATGCAAGCAGCACTGACAGGGACAGAGTTGCTATATCCCCAAAAACGCTGCAAAACAAAAACAGTACAAAGCAAAAAGTTGTGGCCGAGCAGAACAGGGGTATTATCAAATGCAAAAATATTTTTGAGCTCTGTGATCAAACTGGAAATCAGGCTTACGTTACAATCTTGTAACGAAAGAAATCGCATTATGACCTGCCTGCACAGCCAGCCTGCGCAGCCCCATGCGGAATGCACGAAGGCTTTTACTTTCCATTATGCTTAGGTGCTGTGATGGCAGCTCATTTTTCCTCCTTTTCATAAATGGAAATGTAAATGACCAGCAGTGTGGAAAGTCAAAATCTTGCAGGGGGCCGCTCCCATGTTTTACCAACGAGGAAGCAGAGCACTAGGCATCACGATTTGTCTGTTTGCCTGTTTTTGTTATCTTTTTAATATTAACATTAAAGACTTATGGAGACCATATTTAAAAAAAAAAAAAAAAAAAAAAACTGGCGTAGAATGACTGTTTGGATAGAGCTGAAATGCACCTTTGAGAATAGCAGGTTTTGCTTTGCTTCTGCCTACGAGCTGGGAAAGATGTTGTAATGCCAATGCTGAGGTTTGCTGAAAAATTCTTTCCTATTCCCAGTTCTGTTTCTTCTCACATCTTTTGGCCTTTGCTCAACAACAGCACAAAGAGACCTAAGGGCCGTGGTCACAGGATCCCAAACAGCAGCCATTCCCAGCTATAAATGACCATGCAATACAGCTGCTCCACCTCATTTCTGGCTGCTTCGCCAGCGAGTGCTGCCCGTGGGCTCAGAAGCTGCTTAAAGGGAACAATCCCAGTCCATCCACCGGGAGCCTGGTAGTGATTAGGTATGCACTGCTTAAGAGGGAGGTGCAGGGGAGAAGGGGGAAGCACAGCTGTATTTTTATACCCCTTCTTATTGCATCCAAAATAGAGACCAAGACCTTTGGACTGGGTTTTGCTTTACTGGTTTTGTTTTGTTTCTTGCTTGTTGTTGCCTTTTTTTTTTTTGCTTTGTTTCTGCCATTAAAAATTCAGTTCTTGTCTGCCCTGTCTCCTCCTGGAAAACTGTGTGGATGGATGGAGAACTAATAGTTTTACGGTATCAGAGGAGCCAACAGATTGAAAGACTTCTACAAATCACTAATAAACCTTTTTATCTAAAAAGAGGCAGTTGCACAAAGATGAATTTACTAACCTAACAAATGCTCAGGCCAACTTCTGCATAGCAGGAGGTGCCAACTGCTTAGGAAATTTGCTTCACAGCCCACCGAAAAAATGCTGAGGCAAGTGCAAAACCCATTCATGCACTCACATGCACACACACAAAGTGATTTTTAACAAGAAGCAAGCAACTTTCCTGTGAAGTCCTGTGCTCTTTTCACTGGCTTCTGAAATACAGTGTCTAATTCCACCACTGCATTGCTGTGTGAAAGCAGCTGATAATCATCCTCTTGGGTTTTAAAGCCAGAAATGATGAGTGAGATTGCTTATGCCTCATTCCCACATTTTATACACAGACATACATGTATAGAAGTTGCTTATGCCACAACTCCTTTCTGCTGTCACTGCGCTGCTACACCAGTGCTAGCAGTGGGACTCGATGATCCACTTGTGCTCTTCAGCCCCTGCGTCTCCTGGTGGAGACCAGGAAAAAGTAGGAAAGAGTAGAAAAGTTCTACCTGATTGTCTCTGATGGCTCAAGCAAACCTGCCACCTCTGCGTTTTCTGAGCAGCTATTACCATGTGCATAGCATGTAGATGAGGGAAGCTGATTTCAAACCCTACAACCTGATCAACTCTAAGGGAAAGTAAAAAAAAAATACCACCCCCCCAAGAAGTGGTCCATTAGCCAACTGTGAGTGACAATGTGGTTGCATCCCATATTTCTTCCTGCCTTCTTCATAAAGACTCATGCACAGACCAGCTCGTGTCCAGAACCAAGGTGAACACCTGCAGGTTGGACTTCCTTCTGAGCTCCACGGAGGAGACCGCACTGCTCATGATGGAACCAGAGCCTTTCTGGGCTGCTGTAACCCAACAGCACTCAGGCACAAGCAGAAAATTCACTAAGCCAATAGTAAAATTTAAACTCGATATTGTGAAGATGTGTGGGACCTATAGTGCAGGCCTAACATTGAGAATGGTCCCCAGTGCTCTCCTGAATCAGGGCCAGGATAAGCAAAGAGCAGAGGAAAGGGAATTATTTCAGCTTTGTTCCCTTCTGGATGCTCCATATGCTACAGCCAGCTGTTCTGGGTTTGTTCATACTCACTACAGCGGGCATGTGTGACAGACTCTTACCTCCCTTCAGTGTGACTCAATCATAGTGGGTCTCAAATGGTTTGCCCAAACCTCTGATGCAGTTTGTGCTCCCCCCACACACACACACACTGTATTTTCCCTTGTCTAAGTCTAATGGGTTTAACGAGGCACGTCCTGAGAAAAAGAGGAAGGTTTGGTGACTGGTTTCTCAGTCCATTCAGAGCGTCCTCCCTTACCCACCGCTCATCTACCATCTTAGATATATATATCAGCAACCAAGGGAACATATTTTGCTAAAAAAAACAAGCAAATTTGTTTTGAGAGTCAATGATACAGCCAAGAGTCTCTTAAACAAAAGGTCATTTTCCTTTCAGGAGACTGCAGCAAAGACAAGAGGAAACTGGTGACAGCGTGCAGCAAAGCCCACCACACTGCTGGTTCCACCAGCTCCACCGTTCACGTCACACAAACTGCACGTGCAGTGCTGGAGCTCCTGGAGGCAGCGGCCCCACCAGGCACGTTTCTGTAGTACGATCTGATACAAACACAGCCTCCCGCCTCTCCCCACACCCTGAAAGGCCGTAAGGCAGGCATGTTGCAGCACATGCACAGGCTCAGAGACTCTGTGACCTGCTGCATAGCCACCCGGTCAGCTCTGCCTCCACTGCCCAGGCGAGGTCACCGGCCTCTTTGAGTGCCCAGGCTGCTGGCTCCCTGCAGGACTCGCAGAGGGAGCAGAGCCCCAAGCACAGTGATAACCCAGCACAAGTTGTTCACAGAGAGCACTACACAGCACAGGGCCAAATCCCGAACTCCTGGTTCAGGAGGATCTTCAGCACACAAGAAATGGCAGCCTGCACATCCCAGAATCAGACCTCATTTATTCTCCATTCCACCCTCAGCAGAGGGGCATGCTGCTAGGCAAAGTCTTTGGGTTTTAGCATTCGCATGCTTTTCAAAAGTTGCTGTGATGCTTGCCCGTAGTAGGTCTGAAATGTTACGACAAAAGAATTTGGCTGTTCTCCTGCTGCTGTCCCTAACCATCACATCTCCCAAGGACCCGCAGCCTTCTCTGAGCTTTTTTTTTCCTATTACTTTCATCCATTCAAACAATAGAAATCCTTCCCCATCATTTTTTCCAGTAGATTTCTTTTCCACTGGCTCAGAATGGTTCCTCCCACTGTTCCCCCACATGTTGTCTTTCAGCTTTAATCAAACTCACTTCTATATCTCCCATTTGATTAACAAAGTGCTGTCTGGCCCTCGGCCACCCTCAGAGATGGCACAAGCAGGTGCAGCTCTGACAAAATGGCATCAATCTGTGTGCACCCTGAATTGGGCTTGTCTCCCTGATGGAGGCTGCTTGCTCCCAAACACTTCTGAAAGTACAATCTCGTGGTCTGCACATGTGACTGAAGTGCAGCAGGAACGGACTCAGTTGTTCTTGCCTCTCTAATGTACTCCTAGAATCACCAGATGCATAAGCTGCCTCATCCTATATTTCTCCTACCTTTTTGAAACGTAAATGCAGCCTTTTCAGTCTGGATGTTAGCGCTGTAGGTTAGAGGAAGCGATGAGCCTGAGTTCTCCTGTGGTATCAGAACCTTTAACTACATTTCTCACTGCCACCAAATTGCTCTGCCACTCAGGTGCTCCCCCTGGCTGCTGTTCCATTGCAAGGTTCTCCCATTCAGAGCCCCTTTCCACCAAAACAGAGCATCTAGCATGGTGAAGTGAGCCTGTCTCGCTTGAACCAGCGTCTGGCCTTCCTGCACCGATATTGCTATAGCACTACACAGGTGGTGAAGGCTGCCAAACACAGCCTGTGCCTGACATAAGCAGAAGGTGTCACACTGTTGCATGTAACTGTAACTCTAGATGAAGCAGAAAAAGAAACTGGTTCTCTTTCCTGGCCTTACTGTTATTTGCAGAAACGCCCATCTGCAGATCCATCCTCAGCAAACTCTCCGAGGCCTGGAGCACACGCAGATGCAAACTGGAGCCTGTCTTTTTAAAAGAAATGTTTGTGCCAGGAATCCTGAAAACATTTCTCAGCTACAGGCAACATTGTGCTGACTCACAGTTCCACTGAAACACAGTTTTCAGAAGCATCAATGGCATCTGCCCGGGGACCTCCTGCTCTGATTTACTAGGTTTGTTTTATGAGTGAAATCAACAGGCAGTCTTATATTTAGACACAAGCAGGATGTGAGCAGTGGAACTCCTTGCTTCAGGGTGCTGGATGCTATCAATTCTCCTAAGCTGAAAAAGTGACTGCACAAATTCATGGGAGGAAACTCCATCTAGAGCTACAGAATATAATGAAATTACATGTGGCTAAGGAAGTAAAAAGTCTCTGGAGATGGAGAGCACACATTAAGGAGGTGTCACTAATGCTTGCCCTGCTTCTACTTTTCTCTCAGGCACCCACCATTTGCTACTGCAGGGGAAAGAAAACTTGACCAGATGTAGTGTGGTTGCTCTTATGCAGCTAAGGCAAACAAAGCACAAACTCACCTGCATCTCTGAACCGCCTGCACAAACCCTCTGGTCTGTCCACTGCGTCTGCCAGCCATTGTGCTACACCAAGAGCTACAACAAAGAGCCATGGGGTCATAATGAACCCTTTGACTCTTAGTACATTTCAAAAATGGGTCCTATTTAGCCTGGGAGTCTACATTTACCTCCATTGTCTTAAACACCTAAGACAGTACAGGAGAAGAGACATCCCAAACACCTTTCATAACCAGCGAGAGAGGGCCTGGCCAGGTGGGAGGCCTTAGATGGGTAAGTTCGTGTTCTCCCCCAGTGCAGTGACTGTGTGCTGCCCAACTGTGACCCCACCACCAACACACATGCCTGCGCTCACAGTTTATTTGTATTCCTCAGCTTGGATGGGATCAACCCAAACTTCAGAGATGTACACATGCAGAGAACAGAATCTGCACCACATTGCTCAGTACAAGACAAACGCACCTCCAGAGTCTAAGTCTTGCATGGAAAACGCATGGAAGAATTACAAGACAGTATCTCCATGAGCACTACAAGAACACGTGTTCTATCACTTTCCTGTGTCCTCTGTCACCGTGGATACATCACCTCAGCAGAGCAATTCCTGCATTTGGCCACAGGAAACATAAATATGGCTAGAGTCCCACCGCGGTGGCAGAGAGAAGGATGTGCAGAAGGAGGCCTCCCAAGGTCAGAGTGAAGAAAACATGCACAGCTGCCCCAGCAGCTGTCAGGCTCTGCCAAGAAGGTCTCCAGGAAAATAAAGGGGATGACTGAGCACGGGGACTGCATATGGGCAATGTGTACCGAGCTCCTCTGACCTGCGTTCTGAGAAGAAAGCGCATCTGCTCCTTCCCTGCACAAAGAGCTGAGCACCATCCCCTTCAGATGCAGCTCAGTCCCGTGCTGCAAAAACAAAGGGAGGTGCTCAAGGCCGGAGATTCTCCCTTTTTCCTTGACAGCTCTGAAACACCAAACAAACCCCAGCATCTGGCTAGGCAGCCTGGCTCAGGCTGTTGCTTGCTTGCCAAGGAGGCTGACTGACAGATTAGATCAGATACATGGATGATGGGCTGGGACATCTTGAAGCCCCATCTCAGGCCGCCTGCCGGTTGCTGTTTGCAGCATTAATCTCCAGTGACAGAAGGCCCCCCCAACATGCATAAACCAGCTGTGCTGCACTGCAAATAGGACCACATGTCATGTATGCTAAGGGGAGCAGGACAGACTTCTAAGATGCCTTGGTGCAATCTAGGGCAAAACATCCCAGTAAGAAACTCAGACGCTGATGCAGAAGAAGGCTGAAATTGCTGATATAAAGATGGAAGTAGAACAGAGAAGCCCCAGAATGGGGAAGGGAGACCTAAAGCCTCCCTCAAGAAGGCGTATATGTAACTCACCACCAAGCTTCCTATCAGGTAGGAGATTTGTAAAGCATATTCCTGTCACTAGGAGATCCCTAAACTCTGTAAAATGAATGCCAAAGAGCAATGACAGTATTAAGCCTTGATCAGGAAGGGTCACCTCCTGCACTGGCTGCATTGTGCCCGCAGCAATCCATCAGCCCTCTTGTTCATTTGCTGGCTGCGGGGACAGCCCCAGCTTCTCCATCTTCTTCCGCATTCCAGCGTGACCTCTGCCTGATCTCTGCTTCAGATACTCCGTCTCCAGCCCCTGTCTTCCCCGGTGGCACATACACCCTCTGCTCCTGCCACAGAACTATGAATCATGATAGAATAATAAGCTCGTTTATGAGCTGCACACAAGCCCTAAGGACCAAAGAGCGGAATAAATCGCTACAAAGCTCTCTAAGCCGATTTATTCATTCAACAGGTTTTTGCTTTCACTCTAGCCTCCTCTAACTGGTGTCCAAACAATGTGATAGTGCAACGGGACAAACAGCAACCTTTTTTCAAGAGGTTCATTACTTTTGTCGTTTCAAGATCAAGAGATGAACTGACTTGTAAGGGCTTTGAGTCCCGGCGTGACAGCTGACTGCATCACCGCTCTCACTGATTCTCAGGCTTGCAGCAAGGCCCGCAGCAGTGTGCAGGATGTAAATGAACTGCTACCACAGGCATACAGCATGCTGCTCTGCTGGGAAGAGATACTGCCTAACCCCCAGGGTCCTCTTGTCCTCAGGATGGTGGACAAGGATTTAGTAATGGGCCTCTCTTGAGGCAGGAGGGCTTCCAAAGTTGAACACAGCTGTTTGCTAACTGGTACAATTGGTATCAATAAATAAAGAGGGCTTTGCCCTCCACAACACTCCGTGCGGTTACCTGCTCTTCCAGACACTGCTGCATCTATACAGTGGCTCAGAACCACTCTTCTTATCTGACAAACAGGAACCTGAGGCAACGCAGGTTGCAAACACTTACTGAAGTTTACCCTTCAAGGTAGAAGGGCAGCTGGGATGGAAGTCTTTAGATTCCTCAATCTGTCCCTCACCATCCTGCCTCCCTTTGGCCTTTCCCCCAGTCCTTCATGCCAAAAGCTCAAGCCTACTCACTGACTTTCTGCCAGGCCTGTTACTCAGGCTTACCCATTGCCAGGCTTTCTCACCAAGATGCTAGCAGCAAAGTTTTCTCCCTGTAGCTTTTACAACTTCGTCACAGCTCAGGCGCAGAGAATTAGGAAAACACAGTCATGCAGAATTTCCCATGTGAGCAGTCCCCCCAAGAAAGACAGACAATTATCCAAGCCTGGAATTTCTCCTTCCCAGCCACCCCAACAGAAAGTGTGATCTAGCCTAATGCACGTGATCTAGCAAGCAGAGATCCCTGATCCCCCACTATATCCTCCCCTGCATTAGCTGACTGGCCTAGGTGACAAGGTTTTCTCATGCATAAAAGATGAGTAGCAATTACCCCTTACATGCTCATCTGGTACTTAGATTATAGCACACCCACAGGGGTCATATCTGAGGCCCACAGGTAGACGTAGAACTTTTAGGATGAAAAGAAAAAACCCTCTATAATAATTCAATAAGGCATCCCAATGGAATACTCATTCTGGGACACGGGAGAGGGACAGGGTCCCACAGCAGCATATATTGCCTCTCCCAAAGCTCCTGTGCAACTGCTAGGTGCTACACAAAGGCATAGGTTTCTCCCATAGATGCTTTGGGTAGGAAACATGAAGGAGAAGGAAGCAGGGTACAGCTAAAAGAAAAAGGCATAAGCAAAAAGCATCTGTTAGCAAGCATCCTATTTAGTGACTCTAAATTGATGGTAATATGAATGAGACACTGAAGGATCTCTCATAGGCCCTTGCTATTACTGTTTCACAGGGGAATCATAGCAAAAAGGAAGTCTTAAGAGTGGGTAAGTTGAGTCCCTTGATTTGTCAGTCTCTGCAAAACCCAGAAGCACTAGAAGAGGCAGAAAGCACCAAATCTAACTACAAGCAGAATCTCTCTAATCTGGGGTGGGGTTTAGCTTTGGTAGGCAGCTGACTACTTTCACTGATGTACTCTCCGCCAAATCCACAAGACTTTCTGAAATCTCGCTGCAGAACAGTTGGCTTTCCAACTGTGTTGCCCTCATGCTGAGAGTATCCCCAGTTTATCTCCGTGGGGATGAAAGGAGCGGGGAGGAAGGCATTCAGTTCTTGGCAAAATTAATCCTTCTTTGCTTTCAGAACAGCCCAGGAATCGCTCAGCTGGCATTTTCGTTCATGACTAAACTCTGGTGGAAGGTGTAATACGTGGCTTAAAGGAACAGCTCACTATGAACACACAAACAAACTGCCAGGCTCACGTTGCCTTTGCTTTGCAACAGAACTCAAAGACACTGGGCTTTGAAGGGCTTTTACAACCCCCTTTACATAATTAAAAGCTGATTATTTTAGCAGCACAAGATGCAATCATGTTTAACAGCCTGATGACAGCATGGAGCTACAGCAGGGGAGGGGAGGAACACTTTGCAACTAGAGGATGAACAGCCTGCAAAAACTGTGGAGGAGGAACAGAAATTGCAAAGAAAGGAGACACTGCAAGTAAATGAAGGAGCTATTCTACACCTGCAGGAGTGTAAATTTCTGCCAACTGCTTGATTCAAGATCAGGGTTGAGGTCCATTTAGCAGAGCAGTGGGGGAGAATCTGAGAACCAAATTAGTAAGGACAATGAATCCTTCTCTGTGTCCTCGGTTCAGGCTTGACTCAGCACTGGAAATCTTTCAAATGACTGTAATGACCCTTGAAGACTGCCAGCCAGGCCCGAATTAAGAACCATTAGTAGGAGCCATCCAGGACTGAATGAAATCTGAACTTTCCAAAGGAATCCCACATGAACTGAAACCTCTTCAGCTGCATGTGGAACAGTCCAAAGACTTCAGCTGGAGTGTAGGTGAAGATGCCAGATAAGATAGGAAACAGTTTGAAAAAGGAAGGCTAACTTAATTAATTGCTTGGCTGGTCATTTGTCTACAGGAAGGATAATGCCATGATACCACCCTTGCAAGGATACGGACGAAGAGCAGCTTGCTCAGCAGCAGAGGTGGAGGCAGGTACTTGCCCTCACATACAGAAGGTGGGGAGACTAAGTGCAGACCACCACTGGCAGAAAGGCTACTGATGCAGCGTGCTTCACTGACACTCACAGGGACTGACGGCAGCCCCGACAGAGCTCCTTCTGCCAACTGGCAATGGCTGCAGACAAAGCTCTGGGAGAACACCCGGCGCTTCACGCTGAGGACATGAACTCAGAGGATGCCTCCGTGATGTATCACAGGTCATGAGCTCATGTCTGCCCCATGCTGCAACCAAGCCAGGAACGTGTTCACTCAGCACCATGCTATATGGATTCAACAGTGCCTGTGCAGCTCAGAAAATAGGCAGAGTCCACCAGTGCTGTCTGTGGAGCTACCCAGCAGCACCACTGCTTCCCCATGAAGCAGCAATTTACATAAGTCCTTTGCTCGTCTTCAAGAATGGCAGCTTCAGAGTGATCACACTACACTTACGGGAAGTTTCCTTTTTCATAAATAAAGTAAAATAAAATAGCTGCTTCAACTGAGATTTCAAAGGCAGGCAGGTAGGCAGATTGGTGCATTCAAGAATCCTTTGAAATTAAGAATCAGGAACCTACACCATCATGAGCACTTTGGGATGCCTTTCCTAAGAATTCACAAAGTGCTTTTGAACAAAGGACTCAGCATTTTGCTACCATAAAGGTGCTACTGTGGCCAGATGGCTTCAAACTGGTTCCAAATAACAATAATGCAGAGACTAATCCAACAATTCACCATGTTCAGTATAAGCAACTTTTCCCCCCCTCATTTTCACAGGCAAAATAACCTCTTAAATTTAGTTTCACATTACTAAATTGCCCAAGATAATAGGACAGATGAAAAGAAGAAGGGCTGACTAGCAGGAAAACATAATAAAAGGTGCTTGACTGCGCGAGACAGTACTGGCCTCAGTGTCAGCAGCACAATTAGTCCTCCCCTTGCAGGCCGCATGGTTTGGTGTTGCATTTGACAGACAAATCAATCCTCCCCTTCTTCTAAGCACTGTCTAATGAATAAAGCAGCAAGGTCACTGGTGCTGCTGCTTCGCCCTTTCCCTGCCAGCCTGCTGGAACTGGACCTGCTGCCTGGCTCCATCTGCCATGCTTCCAACTGAATCCAAGCGTCCTGGGGAGCAAGACTGAGTGGTTAAAACAAGGCTGGGCAGCAAAAGTCTTTGGGTTTACTCCTGCATCATCTCAGGCAAGTCATATCAACCCTTCAGGCCAAACTATGCACTCACTTAGCACATCTTGTCTGCTAAGCAAGCTGTGAAGGAAGAGAGAAATCGAGGAATACTGAAAGGAAGTACCACCACAGGACTTCAAGTCACTGCTGTCTTTGCTTTTGGTTCACCACCGTCATCTGCAATCAAGCTGGAAAAACCTGCTACATCCAGCTAGGAGTCCTCAAAGAAGTCCAAACAGAGCACTTACAAATGTCATTGCTATTTCACTGGAGAGAAGCATGATGAGTTCACCACCTCAGTGAGCTGAACTGGAAGCTGCAGCCAGGAGACGCTTGGGGCTACAGCACTGCAAGGGAGTCAGCTGAACTCAGCCCATCCCACAAAAGCTGGAAATAGGCTCTTTTCTCACATCAGACAACTCCCAAGCTCTGATCCTTCCCTTCCCGTTTCTCTCTGCCCCTTACACCCTACTCAGCTGCCCCTGGACAGACGGTGGATGACACAGACACATTTACTGCACACAGAAACAGGCTGGGAACTTCCTCGTATCAGCCGTCCCACCACGGCTGAGGGGGAAGGAGCGCTGGCTGCAGCCAGCCCTTTCCCTGTCGGTCACCTCTGGCCATACCCCTCCTGCTTGCCTGCAGCCTCCGGCACAGCAGGCCTACAGCTTTGCTGGAGAGCCCCTGATTATTATGCTACTGCACCATAAACAAACTGTTATAATGAACTGGTCTTGTGCATGCAAGGGGACCTTGAGCTAATTAATGCAACAACAGCAGTAATTTACTCAGCACCAAGCATGTATTAAGTGCTTTCAAAACACCCAGGAAGACAAGACTGCTGTCCCAAAGCACTCTGTCTAAATGGAGAGGAGGTGGAAATGATGAAACAAGCAAAATGGGATAGGGTGAGAACAGTGGCACACCTGAGACCTGCCACAAGCAGCTTCTTGCAGATCTGCTGTCAGACTACCACCCTGCCCCACAGAAAGCTGGGCTGTGCTTTCTTTTTCTCCTCTCCCTAGTCCCCAGATAATGTGAATGCTTATTGCCAGGGCTCATCTGTTTGTTATGAGAAACTTCAAGCTTTTGGAGTGATTCTGACTGGACTAACTCGCAAATGCTCAAGGCTATTCCTGTGGAGGATTTGCCCTGGAACTCCATGTAAGGCTTCACACCCCATCTCCACATTGCTCCCCTGAAATCCCAGGGCAGTGAATAATGCATGACCTAGGCACCTTTTGTAAGCCCACAGAAAATGCTTCCCTCAGTCCAAGCCAAAGTCTGGCATAGGAAGCACAAGTAATTTCTGCAGCAACCACAGAAATGATTGAGAAAATAGATGCCCTCTCAAAGCACGAGGCACCCAAGCAGGCAGAGGTGAGTGCTGAACAGCAACATGATGACACATGGCTTACAAGGTCTAAAAAAGTCAATTGAGAAGAGTCAATTGAGCAGAATCTCCTCCTGACCCCCATAGACAGAGCCCCTGATAGAATGTCATAAACTCCCCATCCCTGGGCAGCAGTCACACATAGAAAAGTCATGACTGAGCTGGAAAAACAGCCTTGCCTGGGACAACCATCATCATGACTGCCTCTGACTGCCAGTCAGCTCAGGGCCCATGTGATGAGGCTCCCACCCTCAAAAGGGTACATTTCCTCACCTCATACCCCTCCCTCAGCGCTGGCTGCCCTCTTTACCCTTCTGCCTTTTTCAGCCTGCTTCCATCCTGCCCCTCTCTGCCAAGCTGGTAGGCTGCTCGCCAGGACCCGGTAAAGTCTGTGCATTTGCTGGACTGTGGACCTTGGCTAGGTCTCTGAGAAGAGCCCTGACCATTCTTGGACAGCTCTGAGAACCTGTGGTGCTGTGGGATGCTACAGGGGGCAGTGGTAGCTCATTAAGCCACAGGAGGAGCACTACAATGATTTCCTTGGAGCGCAGCTCACCTAAACCACTTCTGCCTGAGCCTAGGAGCTGGAAGGAGAGTTGCTGCCCACTGAGCGGCTGTTAGCCACAAGAGCAAGGACAGGCCCAGCCATTGAAGCTGCAGAAGAGAATCCCCATACAATAATGAAAGATGACTAACTGTTAGGCCATGGGTGCAGATATTAATTACAGATACAGCTTTCTACTATGCAGGCTGTGACAGGCATCCTAGTAATTGTATGAACAACAAGTTCAACTGCCTCTTTCTATCAAATTGATGGAATAAGAAGCAGGCAGTCCTCTGGGCTAGTATGAATCACTGAAACGCAGCCACCTTGAGGGTGGGATGCAACTGTGCAGTGACAGTACCTAATCCATTCAGGCAGGAAGGAGGGTGGCTATACCCAGCCTAAATAGAAGAGAGAAGTGAAACGAGGCAGTGAGCACCAAAATTCCTGCCTGTCACAAGTTTCCTGAAATCAGAGGGGAGGAACCAGAGCTGGATCTCATGTTATTACCCCAGCAACTGGCCTTGATGCACCGTGAATCCATGACCCTCACAAGAAACTCCAAGAGCTAAAGACACCTCAGACTCGCACCCCATCTTGAAAACACCCCCACTACTGACCATTTCCACTCTCCTCACTGGCATTGATGTGGCAGGGGTTGAGTTTATTGTAGGCACACAGCAAGGCGCTGCGAAGATGAGCCCATTGGACTACAGCTCCATGCGCTGTAGCCTGTAGCATGCCCTCCATCACACCTCCCTCTGGGAGATGTCCAGCTGCTACTGCCTGGGTGTGGCCTGCCTTCACTGCCTTCCTTCCTCCCCGTGCCCAGGACGGAGGAGTTAGTCATGTGCTGACTGTAGCATACCAAGATGCACAAAGGCTCCTGTCTTTTCTTGTTGGTCTGTATGAACATGCAACACCTCTCCCCTTCCTGCTCTGCCTCACTGTCTTTTGTCGTAGTCTGTGTACACAGGCACTCAGTAGATGGTTGGGTTGTAAATCTAGTTCAAAGACAGTAAAAATTCAGCTTTCAAGAAAACATCCATTGTCAGCGAGTCTAGGGTTTTGCAGACATCAAGGTTATTAAATGCTGCTGTCAGAACAGCTTTATTTGACTCTATCAGCTTTTGTAGATATAAATGAAATGGAATTTAGTACAGCTTGGGATTGCCACCAACACTGTGCAGCTTGGGAATACAGACAACCTGACACTGCTTTCCAGGACACTTGCCTGCTCACCAGGCCAGCAGCACATCAATGCGGCAAAAACAGGCCCTTGGTCCATAAGTGAAAGTAAGCTTTGAAGTGCCTTTATAGGTAACCTGAGAGAGAGATTACTCCACATTTAAGCTCCCTAATGAGTGCTTGGGAGCAGCAAGGGCCAGCTCTTTCCTAAGGGCAGACACAACTGGAGCCAAGGGTGGCTCCTAGCCACGCTGGGCAGCAACCACCCCACCAGGACCTATTCCTACAGAACCAAGGCCAGGCAGACAGCAAGGCAAGGGCAAGAGCAGGTCCCCTAAAGAGAAAAGCAGGGTAACAAACCAGGTCTGTGCTCAATCCAGGAAATCCAAACAATCCCCAGACTGAGAAGGGCTGGGAGAATGTCCACCTGCAGGGGAAGGACTGAAGCCGAGGTGTGAGCTTACATGGTGTTCCATGGCCGTTAGGCAGAGGCCACACTGCGTGGTTAAACCCTATTAGTGCCCTCACTGCCCTGACAGGGAGAAGCTGTGTCCAAATCTGGTTTCTACCCCAACAAGAACCTTACAAAGCCACCTCAGTGCTTAATCATGAGACTGTCAACCAGGTCCTCCCAAGCTACAAAGGCCAAGCAGTTACATTAGAGATCCAAGTACAAGAGGACCACTATTAGACAGCAGCACAAACCACTGGACTAAGCCAGGTGAGAGTATCAGGCTCTGAGTATGGAGGCGCAAAAACTTTTTAGGGTCTCTGTAGAAAAGCAGCAGAGCAGGGTCCAAATGTGGAGAAGGAAAGAGAGAAGAAAAAGCATTAAGTAAACAGTAAGCAGTATGGACAGACCTTCTTTGTAGTTCATACAGGTGACTACTACATAGTTCCATGGCTAGGCAGGGTATATTCAGCAAAATTCCTATCCTCTGTTTTTATGAGGTTAATATTTCCAATGCTGCTTGAGGGAGTATCTAGCTCCCCTTTAAATTAATATGAATCAAGCATTGAAACCCCCATGGTAACTTGGCAAATCTCTGCTTTAATATAGAGCCTCAATGTAATTAATATCAGACTGTAGACCTCTGGGATGTACTGCAAGGAGGTCACTGGAGTGTCTCTGGTATTTTTCTGAAGGCCTTTAGGCTGGGTAATATGGAAATTGCATGGGACAAGCACAACAGTACCATGGCTTCGGCAGGACGCTCTCTCCCCCAGGACAGCTTACAGAGGCAGGGTTCAGCCATAGTCCTCATGTCCCTGGGGGCCCAGGCACTAATCCTGATTAGGATTAGCAGGCCCACTGTCATAAGTCCGACACACTTCCTGCAGGGCTCTGCACCTTACTTAAGAAAACTCTCAAGGTGGGTAAAACAAAAAGTTGACGATTTTACAGGAAGTGAGCCTCTGTGCATCCTCCTGCTGCACCAGCCCTACGATTAACACAGGCTGTTAGCTCTCTGTCTGGTGTTTTCTAGATGCACAGTGGGACCTGCACACCCACGGAGTCCTGTAAAGCAAATTTTTGCTATTGCAAAGCTGCACTTTCAAAAGCTGAGATAGAGAACTTCAGCTTAATGATTCTTCCTTGTTATCATCCAGGTATGTTAAGCCACTCATGCTCTCCCGAGGAAATGTCCACAAAAATGACCTGGGACAAACACAAGACATCACTGACAGCCCTTCTGAGTGAGTTCTCCAAGGAACTGGAGGCTGCCTGGGGCACACTCTGGCACCCAAGGGTATTTCTGTGATCCCAGGTACTCCTTTATGCTGGAGAAAGTGGCTCTTGGCACCGGCCTGGGGGCAGCACGGAGCCAGGACCAGCAGTATGGCCAGGGTGCAGACACTCCAGGCCTCTGCAGACAGAGCGTCCCCCTGCAGCACAGCGGCACTCTGAGCTGGCTCCTGAGGGTGGCTGTCCCTAGGCGTTCGCTGCCCTCCAGCCACTGGTACTGCTGCCCCGAGGGTACAGCGCCCAAGAGTCATCTCCAGCAGCATTGTGGCCTGCAGCTGAGCTCATCCTCACAGCCTTCCCCCAGCCCCACGCCTGTCACTGCCAGAACAGAGTGACCAAAGCACTTCCCACAGCCTCTTCATATGCCAGCCTCCTGGAAAAAGCAAGGTTCCTCCTAGAACTGCACGCCAAGGTGGTTAAGTCCTCGGCCACCCAGAGCACACCTGGCCCCAGAGTACAGTAGGACAGGAGAGTTGTGACACCCCTGAGGCACTTGCCTGTGCTATGTGAACCAGTCTGAATGTAGAACACCAAGCACGGTGCTTCCACGCGTCTTGTGGAACTGCTGGTTACAGCCACCCTAGGCAACAGCTGCCTTAAATGGACAGAAAATAGGGCAGCAAGGGATAGGCAGCAAAACAACAAGAAGCGGATGAGGAGAGCCCAGGAAGCAGATATTTCTAGCTTCTGCATAAGCCTGACAGGGAACATTAGTCTTAAATAAATGTTGCCACCAAGCCAGTTGGAAATCTGCCTGGCCAATTTTCCTGTCACCTTGCCAGTAGCTGGGTAGACAGCTGAATATGCCAAGAGTACTTTTTAATGTCCAAGAATAGGACTTGCTACACATGCCCAGACACTTTGTCCACACCCAACTGCACCAACCTATCTTGGGCTCACTCATCTTACACTGCTCTTACAACAGAACCACACAGGCCCTACAATCATTTCCCAAGATAGTTCCCAATCTACCTAAGTGGAGTCAAAGCATACGAAAGCATGCATTCATGCTGGATTCTGTCTGACCAAGGGTTTAGCATAAAATGCCTCTATCATCTACTCAGCTCTCAGCCCAAGTCTGGACGTATGTTGATCGTGGGTGTGAGCAAAGCTTAGATGCCATACACTGCTTCCTCTCAGCAGCCCAAATTGCTCTCATCCTGGTAGCCTTCCAAAGCCTTTTCACGCTTTTCTCCAAGAGACATAAAAGTTGTCCTACAAGTGACCACAAAACCTTTCACAAAATCTCAGCACAAAGAACTACACAAAAACCCTTGAGTACACGCATGTAAGAGAAACCAGTGAGGACTCAGCCACGTGGGTAGAATTTGGAGGGTAGAAGTTCTTACCACAGACAGCTTGACCAAGCCTAGCTACCTCCCAAGCCAATCGCAACAGATAAGCACTACCCTGGGTTTCTCCTCAGAGAACTTTAAACTTAAGTTAGCTTAATCTTGCTAATTCTGTGCTAAACACTGTGAAAACTAGGCAGGTGTTGCTTTAAGCCAAGCAAATGGGGATACCAGCTCTTACAGGCTACCTCTGACAGCTAACGTGGGAAGAAACTGGTTTAACCGGTCAGAAACAAATTGTTTTAGGGGAGCAGTGAGATTCTTCCAAGATACTCTGGCTTCATTCTGCCACTGTGGAAGTCAACTGTATAAGCCATCTTCAGGAGGAGCAAGTTAAGGAACCTCTAAAAATCCAAGTCAGTTTTTCTGCCTTTAGTTCTCTTCAGCTTGCTCTGTCCTGAACACAATCTTGTCTTGCCAGCATGACGACCCACTGTCACCAAGCTTTGCTCCCCCCACATACGCAGCTCACTGATAACAAGGGTTAAGAAGAAAACAGCAGTTTTCTGGCTGGCATTTGTGTTGTTGGATTCTAGCCTGGAAATATAGGAATATAGAAAAGCACTTGTAAAAATGCAAAGACAATGTGCTCACATCATGCTTCCATTGACTTTGAACAGTGTTATGCCTGGAATGAAACGACTCCGTCGGGCCTAAGCTAGTCCTCAGAAATGTGTTCTGGGTTCTCAGCGATGTCATGGGAACTACGTGGGTATCTCCAAGGGAAGTATTTGGCCAACTATATTTAACTATTTAAAATTTCAGGGTTATTAGCAGAATACAGGCCAGAGTCCCATAAAATCAAAACAATCAGAAAAACAAAGATATTCCAGAATGACTGTGAAATAGCTAACTGCACCCTCTTCTCTCGTCAAGGCACACCAATTTACAAAGTGATCAACATGGGTATGGAGACAAGGAAGAGGCAATATTTACCTAAGCACCTGTGCTGATGGCGTGTGAGGCCTACCAAACAGCCTGCCATCCTAGCAATCGTACACAGACAGAGAGAATTTTCTGTCATTTCAGCCTTAAAAGAGACATGAAGCAGTAGATAGCATCAGCAAAACCATGCATTTTGGCAGTATGGGAATAAGTCATTTTGCTTTAGAGCCAGAGCCTTCTGTTTTGGGTCACATTGACTCAAAAGAGCTGTTAAAAACAAACAACAACAAAAAAAATCCCACACATTCTCTCATGTTCTCCTGTCCTTTGTTGCCGCTTTCTCCCTCTAAAATCCCTTCATCCAGGACCACAGTGGGAATTTCTCTCCCAGCCTTCTCATAAGGAGGAAGAAGCAAGAACAGAGCTCAGCAAAGAGAACCCTACACTCCTCTTCCCACACTTTTGTGATTTTTCTCCCACAGTTCCCACCTCCTGAAATCAGTATGGGTGTTGCAAACAGCAGAAGAGGAAAAGCAGTGGTTTGTGTTTATCCTGTAAAATCCCCAGCCCTCCACTCATACAATCTCTTCAGTCCTTCCTAACCAAATACCTGTACTTCCACATCCCAACCCTAAAACTAGTTGTTCAGCAGCTGACTCCAAGCATTAAATAGTAGCAGGTGTAAGGAACACTGCTGGGACTACCAACAGAGAGATCTGCAATATCAGGAATCAGTTCACAAGGCCTGAACCATCTCCCAAAGCAGGTATTGATATGTCCAGAACATGGTTTACCAGGTTGTATTTAATAGCATTTTCCAGGAAAATGTTGTTACTGTCATGTATGCTGTCAGCACCAGTACACTGTATCCACTGCAGATGTGGTATATTCAGCTCAAAATATCATTAACCCAGAACAGGGCTCACATCAGCAACAGAGATCCTGCTCCTTTAGAAATGCTCCTGTGGTGAGTGCCATCTCCTCACCAATAGGCAAGGAAAGCTCAACCTCACACAATTTTCATTCCGCAGCAAGCAAGTCCTCGACAAATGCACGCTGCCCAATACAGACATTAGGACATTTTGTGTGTCAGTAGGTGCTGTCCGTAGGTCAATACCAAAAAACGCACACAGCCAATCCCACAGCTCAGGAATGTACCTGCGTGGTGTCAGAGTAAGCCCAGAAGAGAAGATATCAAAAGCAGCTCTAAAAAGTTATCCTGTCTTTTCCTTCTGTCAGCTTGTGGGGCAGAAAGTATTTCAACTTGAGAGACAAGAAGCACCTCTTCCTGCTCTTTTCAAGCATGACCTCAGTACCACCTTTCAAATTCCGCTCTACTCTGATTCAGTCACCACTTAAGGAATCGTATATTTTAGGCCACCGATAGACACGTTACAGGACATCCATACACTCACATGTCTCATTTGCCACTCTGCTATCACAGAGCTGGCTCCATTGACTCCTTGGTACATCCAAGCAGAGAGCTAGAACACAGGCCTTGCAGCACTTTGAGAGCCCCAGAAAAAGTCTTAGGCTTCATCCCCCACCTTTTAGCACAGGCGTAAGCCCCTTCAGGGAAAGGACTGGGTTTCTCCTGGATGCCAGCCTTAGCTGAAGTGACAACACCTCAGTGGCATGTGGGTCAGCTGGGCGACAGACAGTGGCACAGAGCTGGCACCATCACAACATCAACACCTGGTAATTTAGGTACCTTTTAGTACAGGAATCACAGTACTGCTCTGGCAGCGTGTCGTGCCCACTGTTTCCAGGCACAGTTTGCAGCAGCAATGTAATTCACGTTATGATAAGCTTACTGCATGAAAAGCTGCCAGCACCCTCAGCAGGTATGGCTGGGAGACTCTTTCCATTCCCAGTCCATTTCAACACACTTTCCAAAAACTGCCTCCCCAGCTAATGTTTTCCCAGAGCTAAGAGTGCTTTGAATCATCTCAGAAAAATCACTTCAGCTGCTTGTGAGTTATAGATGATGAAAAACACACTTNTAAAAAAAAAAAAAAAAAAGCAAAAACCCTCTAGCCAGAAAGCATGGCTGGTGCTTGAAACTTGGCACATGGACTCTCAATGAGGAGTCTGTGCTTTCCTAAATCTGAAAAAAAATTGGCTTTGATTAAACAGTTATGAGTGTATGAAAATCATATACTTAGCATGCACTAGAGCAGAAGCCATCGTGCAGTCTTAACTCTGCATTAGCATATTCTTTTCCATTTAATTAAGTGTTGCAAATTGTTTTTCTGATAATTATTTCAGTTATGGACATTATTATTTTCCCTTTTGGAAGGCAGAGTATTTTAGGGGGGTTAATAATCCTGCTAAAACTCTTTTCCTAAACTGTTCATTGCTGCTGATAAGGTTCCACCTGCTTTTGTTAGACTGTAGGCTTCTAGCTCTTTTATAATTGAATACATCTTGTACCAAATATCTCTAGAAGTGCTGATATGATATCCTAGGTGGTAGTACTCTCTTTCCTCTGCATGTATAATTTCACGAAAAGGCCCACTGACAGCTAGTGTTTAAAGGAAATTTGTGTATGCAGACATGGTAGGTGATCTGATCTGCTTTGTATTAGGGATGGGTAAATCCATTCAGATGAAAAAGAAGAACAGAAGACCATACGAGAACCAGAAATCGGCATCTGGGAGTCCCAGGATTTATGGCCAGCACTGCCACTGATTTGTTATGGAACCATTAAACTGTTCCACCCCAGCCTCCCTCATCTGAAATGGGTTTATTATTGAGTGTACCTACCTGGCAAGCATCTTGTGTGGATTAGCTAATGTTTGGAAGCACCGAGATCCTCACAGGAAAGGTACAATATAAATGCAAAGTAGTTGCACTGCTGCCCTATTAACCATTGGCGGCCTGCTCTGCTCCTGTTTGAACTGTCTGCCCATGTGCCCCAACCAACCCTAGGCCACTTATCTTTGCAAAGAATTAGGATGAAAACAGTCCAGGTCAAAAAGCCATCCAGAGGGGCATCCCCATGAATTTTCTGAGGAGTGCATCGCCCACACCTTGCCATTCGCACACAGAAGCAAGCATCTGTATGTAATAAAGGGCTGCTCAGGAAAGCAGAATGAGTTGGAGGATTATCAGGACAAAACATGCATGAAGTTCTTTCGCTATAACTTATTCAAATGTTTCACATCCTCAAAACTGACCTGGGAATCTCAGAAAGAGCATCTCCGCCTCTGCCCCACAGTACTCTCCTACATCTTTCTGCAAAAACTTATTTTTGACCTTTTAGCTGGTTTCATTCCTGCAACCTGAGACCATTCAAAACCTCTTCAAGAGACCAAAAACCAATGAGAACAATATTTCTCAACCTGAGGCTCAGCAGTTGGTCATTAAATGCTCCCTTACCTCCTCTCCCTCTGCAAAACCATCCACATACCATATAAAAAAGCAAGCAATGGATAGGGCAATTAAGTAATAATTCCTCAAAAGGCCTTGATTGCCCCTGCGTTGAGAAAGACAGTGGACTACAAGACCTAAACCATTTTTACCTCAAAGCATTGCACAAACGTTAACATCATGAGCCTGATCTCTGGGAGGTGCTACTAATATTTCCATTCTGAAAAAAAGAGTCTAAAAGTTTCAGCAGTGACTTCTCAAATGCATTTGGCCCCATAAACAGGCAAAGAGAGGAGACAGCAGCTCGACACTTTTTGTGGTACACAACTGCAACCAAGGCAGCATCCCAAACTGCTCTGAAATCCACTCTGAGCCCCTTAAAACAGTACTGCTTCTCCAGATTCCTCCGTGCTCTCTTCAGCCAACAGTGTTTATCTTGCTGTTAAATTCACGCACATCCCAACGTAAATTATAAGGCCAGGGCACTAGACAGGGTCAAAGGCTAGTGCATGAATTTACTGTACCGTCTCCACTCTCCCAGGAGCCCTTTCTGAGTCCTAATAAAGATCTCCGAAACAAGATGCTAATGCCGGATTATCCAGGTAATCTCCCTGAGTTACTTCCCTGGTTTGCCTGGTTATAAATAATGAATTAGGCCCTTACTTATTATTTCTTCTGCCCTTTGGGGTCACTGCGAGTCTTGGGAAGGAATACAAATTTAAGAATATTAGATCCACTTATTAATATCAATTTCTGCCAGTCCTGCATGAGAGATGTTCCTCGCTCAGTGCCTGCTATTGATAAAATGAAGCGGCTGGGATGTTAATGGCATGGATCTAATAGCTACGAACTGGCCCAGCCTGACTCACCATTCCCATAAATTGAATTTTAAAAAGGCAGCTGGGTGCTTCATAAGTGGAAACAGAATCATGTGCCAGCTTTCATTTCTCTTCCATTCCTGAGCATGGGTGAAATTAAAGTCTCCCCACTGGCGTTGTCCACGTAAGCCTACTGTTACAATTTAGTCCCAGATTTAAGGGTCCCCATTATTCCCATACTGGATGTCTAAAGCAGCCCAGCCAATGCATCTTAACCATTCCGCTGCTGCCTCCCACTGCAGCATGCATTCAGCTAAACATAGCAGCAGAAACCACACGGGTTTGCAGAGCTCTTCAAGCTGAGAGAAGCAGTATGCCAAAGCCTGAACGAAATCTGCACATAAGCTCTCCTCTTTCTCCCTCTTGCCTTATTCCATCTGCTGTTTGGCATTAGAGCAATTAATTTCACTAATAAGTGTGTGTATGTTTGCAGCACTCAGCTGGCTGGGAGTCCCAACCGGAACCACACTCACAGGGCTGGAACTGAGGTCACCCACTGTCTGGGTGCCAGTAGGCTCCTTAGACCGGTCAGCATGGTTTTGCCACAAGGCTCCTCAGCCTGCCCACAGGTCTTCTGCCCTCATTCCTTCCAGGACTGCTTTGCCAGCAACAGGGATAGCCAAGTGTAACAATGTGCAGATGGGTGCCAATATAATTACCAAGAATCCTGATGAAATTACTGCCTCTTGACTTCTGTGCACCTACCATGAGCAGAGATGGGCATGTGAGCATACCAGGTAGATTTCACACCGTTCAATCAACCGCCTTAAAAAGTCTGAGAGCAACTTCAAAGTCCACTCACTAAAGGGAACAGTTATCACCCAGCTGAAGGGCAGAGACAAGAAGCCGAGTAAGCAGGAGTCCTCAATGACTACTGCTTGACCACACAGGCACTTCTGAGACATCGAGACAGAATTAGAGTGTTAATTAGGGTTTGCTTAAAGTATTAATTGACAATTATATTCAGATGGCGATGCTGGTTTGATAACGTCAGGGGGACAGAGCCATCACCCAAACATGTCTTGGATTTTGCCAAACTCTCTTCAAGGTGCAGAAGCCTAATAGAAAAATATTGATGGAATAGCTGTTAATTTCCCTAAAACTGCAAGTGCTTTTTGCACTTTGTGCTTAAATAGTGCTTAGTGGGACTCTGATCTTCACCCCTCAACATTGTTAACTTGAGAGAGTAACCGGCCATTCTTTCTACCTTTACAGATACACTCCTGAAGGCATCCTTGTGAACAAACTTCTACTGTAACCAGCATGCTACAGACAACACCAAAACTTGGTCTATTAAGTCAGCAGCACTATAGTTGCTCTTGCTCCTACACAGTTCACCACTATCTCCCCAGCCTCCAGCTTGTGGTCATGCTGCAAAAGTCATCATAACTCTAAGCCAAAATGCATGAGGAAAACACATTTCCCTTTGCAAATAGTTTCACCAGGTTTCAAAATACTTCAAGCCTACACAGTGTCAAGAAATGCACTGTTTTCTTCCTTTTTCATTTAGATGTCGTCTTGTCTGCAGCGTTGCACTGTGGTTCTCCTTTCTGCAAGCATAAGCACATCTCTTTAAAGCTCTTTACATGCTTAAAATGCATCTTTTCAATGTCAACCACATACCTGAAACAAAACAGAAGTTGCATGAATCACTGGCACTGAAGATTGTTGGCACAGCTAAAGGGACCTGGACTTGCCCTGACTGATATTGCCCACATAAGAGGCAATCATCACTGGGGGTCTTCCCCTGGTCCACATTTCAAGCCCCTCAGTGTATGCAGATGCATTCACATTTACTTATGGAGCCCCTGGATGTCACGCTTGGCTTAGCAGCGGCAGATATTAGTCGCTTCCTTTCTTACAAGTGTTCACGCTATCTCACGAGGAAAGGGCCAGTCTGCTACTGTGCTTAAATTAGGACTTGACACTCCTTTTTTTCTCCCTTGAAGCACGGACCATTTGTTCTCCTTCTTCTGACTCAGGTGGCATAATTGAGTCCCTAGGGGAATGTTGATAATTGAATGCGAAGTGAGATCATCTGAGGCAGCAAAAAAAGAGGATGGTTACAACTGAGGGATGTCAGATGCAGCTTTAAGTTCTGCTGTCAACTAAAAGCCTATTCCTTAGAGATTAGGGACTTCAGAGGTGTTCTCAGGATCCCAGTGTGAAGGGCACAACAGCGGACATTCTCTCCTTCTCTATGCTGTTGCAATGACCACAGAGAAACTGTTTGATCGCCACGTCTTGAAGCACTGTCTGGACACACATTCATCACCCTACCTGAAGGTTCCCCTGTGTCATGGATTTAGATGCAGTTTTATTCCCTTGGGTTTGATATGAGACAGTTATGCTGGGAACATAAAAATCCTGTAGTAAGCTCGGGAAGTAGCAGAGTATGAACAGAGTAAGAAGCATGGAATGGAGAGAGAGCTGTGCTATTCATGTCTCAGAAGAAAGCAAAGTCTTTGGATCAGCTCTGTATTTCACTGACAGGCAATGCGAGCATTTTAAAGCTGGTGCTGATCTGCCAAAGCTAGGAGAGAGTAAAAACAACACAGACAATTGCGCTGCTGCTGCGTTTTGTGTGAAATGGGTAATCTCAGGGGCCTATGAACAATGTATTAGAACAGCCTATCCCAGAGCTTAGAAACGCACGAGCAAGCAGCTGGCTGCCCATCCACCTGGGAAAACAGGAGCAGGCTGAGCCTTGCCATGTATTTGAGGCAAATAAAAAAAAAAAAAACAACAAACAAAAAAACTAACAACAACAACAAAAAAAAAACAAGTAGAGTGAGAAAGAGAGAAGGAATTCCCTCATTGTATATTAGGAATACTGCAAAAAAGGTTCACTTTCTAGTCTACACACTACAGCATTTAACATCATTCTCTGTGGATCACTTGACATCATGCCACCAGGCACTGCATTTGACATTATCCTCTGTAGATCAGGCACACAGAAGGCCTCAGTCTGTTACAATACCAGTCCTGCCTCCTCACAAGCTCAGAGATAAGTATCTGAAAGACCCCAGCCTAGTTCCTAGTAGGATGGCCATCATGGCAGCTGACATGCCCCGAATACCACCCACCTTGAAACAGCTCTCATATGCAGAGAGGAGCCCTGACCTCAGCACTTTCAACAATAACAGAGATATTTAACTGCATCTTGACTGGTCAAAATCCTCCTGGAGTAACTACACTCAGCTGCCACCCAGCCCCACTGCTTCAACCTGTCTGCAGCTGGCACCATGGTCTGGAGAGGAAGGCCAGCTGCGCAGCCCCACTGCCAGCTCACACCTCCCGTGCCAGCTGCAGCTAGCAGGATGAGGGGAAGGCACCTCCTCTGCCCTTCAGCTGCACTGTTCATGTCTTGCCCAAAGGCGGGTATAATGCAGTTCTCAGGCATGGCTAGAGTTTATAAATGGTAGCATACTGTTGATGAAGTGATCCAGAGACCCTTGCAATGCAAGATCGTTGTTCACCACTGTAACGGCTTCCTACCCTCCTCTCACAGAGAGAGGAGATTTTAAACAAGGACAGAGTCAAAGCAGGTTTTGATGCAGGGGATAAGAGTGAGGCAGGAGAGACTACAGCAGCCGAAGAAAAGCTGAAAGTGGTACTGTGGCATCCCATTGTCTTCTGCCAAACAGACCTGGCTTTTAAACACCTCTCCTTGCACTGCTTTGTGCAGCAGCTACTCTAAGAAATTATTTACCAAGGCAATAAAAAAATCCCAGGAAGTTACTCAGGTTACAAGTCTGAGCAATTAAAACCTTGATATTTATGGTACTGTAGGACAGATGCACATTAATAAATAACACTTTGCTCTTCCTTAGCACTTTTCCTCTAATGATCTCCAAGCAATTTACATGTTTTTGCTAGTTGAGCTTCACCAAACCCCTACAAGGTAAGGAGGAGATAAATTGAGTACCTTCACTCCCAGCCAAAGGGAAGGTATCTCCGGGAAAGAAACAATTTAACTGTTCCAACAATACCTCAAACACTAACTCAAGCTGAGGTTCCACCACTCTGGGCACTGCCTGACATGCACTAATGATATTCCTTAAGCTGAGGACACGAGACATGCAAAGCATAAAAGAAAAGAGGATCAGGGCAGGTAGGAGGCCACATAAAAAAGGTCTTGTATACATCCTTGTTGCAGTGCTCTAATCACCACACAGCACGCCCTGGATGTTTCAGACTGGCACATTACTGCGTGCAGAACATTGTCTGAAGAACACCTGACTTATCAGGGCTGGGCTTCCCCCAGGAAGGAGCTACAGCAGCATCTTTGGCATCCAGGGCTCAGACACAGCAGAGGCACAGGGTAGCAGATGGCAGAGGGCTGGTTGGCAGCCAACTGGCTGCGTTACACAGAGTTGCTGGGGAAGCTAATCAAGGCCTTCAGATCACAGGGATGTTGCCCAGGTGAGGACCGCAGAGCCAAGCAGATTCACATCTAGCCAGAGAAGCCTGTAGCTGGGGTGGATGTAGGCTCCAGCCCCTCCACCACTGCACTGTTCTCCCTCCCTGCTCCTTTATCCTCACAGAGCATGAGAGATTATCTTACACGCTCTGAAAAGGAACAGCAGGCCATTCCTCCTCCTGGGAGCAGAAAAAGCTGCCAGGTTAAGACATAGAGACCCTGAAGGTTACAGTGCCTTCAGGCCACAATCTAGTAACTGATCCCCGTGGGCCTGACACTAACACTATCATCTCCTTTAGCTCTTGGGGGCTGAAGAAACCTTCTCAGACCATTTTGCCCTCAAAGCACAGATTTACCTTCGGATTCACCTTCACTTACCCTCCACAACCTCTTCCAATCCAGGTCCTGTGTGCACTGACTAGTGACAGAAAGATGTCGTGGAGACAAGACTGTCCCAAAGGCAGTTCAAAGCCTGCTGCTTGCCCCTCATGAGGAGGTTTGCAAAAGCAGAGAGAGCCTTGTGAACTTGTGCACTGTCTGGCTTCTCCAAGTGCAAACCTGCAGTGCGGGCACAGCAGAGGAGTACTGAACAGCTGCTGGGTGGTCTTGTGGCTCACTCTTTGGACTACTTCCAAAACCAGCTGATTTACCACACTGTCAAGGAGAGAAATTAGATGCCTTGCTTAGAGGCTTATACTTATAATAATAATAAAAAAACCCTACCCACTGACTGCTAGAAATATATGTAAACCAGTTAAACACACTTTATAAAACCTTACAACAATATTATATTCTTACTGAAACAATCACAGCAGCAATTTTACCTGTACTTATTGTCCAGTCATCTGAGCACAAACAGCCCTGAGATTTATGTGCGAGCGGAAACATAATTTCTATTATCTCCGACATTAAACCTGGCAGTGGAAAATCCCGTGCCTAGAGTGCAAAATCAATTTCAATAACCAGAATAGCAAGAAGTCAAAGGCAGGACTTGGAAAGGACACGAGTTTCTCAAATAGCCAGCCAGCCTCTTTTATAATGTGGATGCCACCAGCACAGGATGGGATGGGCAACTGGATGTTCTGGTTGGCTTTTCTCTTTCAGCACAAAATACTCCTGTAGCTGCATGACGCTGGTTCTGGGTCACAGTAGTGCCTCTCAAACTTTGTTTTCTCTGACAGCTCACACAGGTGGGATATAAACATCTGAAGACAAAGCACCAGACTACAGGACTTCAGACTGCTTTTCACTGCATCCAGACTTGAGAGCCTAGAGTCTTGAATGCTGTCTCTGAGGCAGGACTGGGTGCATCAGAACAAGATACACTAAATCCTGCAAGGGTAATCTGCCCCATCCCAATCCCCACTGTGGCAAAGGAGCTTTTGTGAGTGGTTTCCTGGATAACAGATTAGAGATACAGGTAGAGCTGATCCTGCCGGAATTAGGTAACCTTCCAAGATCCATTTCAGACTAATTTACTGCAATTACAAAATAGTGCCTTAAACATGACGTGACACTCTAAACCTCTTCCCACCATTGAGGCTTGAAGGTGACAGAGGGGAGTGTTTCCACGACTGCAACAACTTTGGATACACCCATTTGCCAGCAAAATACCAGCTCCCTATATAAATCCAAATGACCATATTCTACTTTGGTGGCAAAAATCAAACAGCTTGCCAAGCAGCAATGTCACAGGCAGCTGTATTGAGGGTTGGCTCCGTGCTCAGATGAGATGACATGAGCTCTGTAGGTTTCTAAAGCCATGATACCATTCCTTGAAAGACCAGCTGACGACAGTGAAAGCTGCTAGCACGGGTTTATACATGAGGTATTGTTAATGTTTTCCACAATATTCCATATCATGACATCATGTAATAAGCTGACACAGGTGGGAGGGCCGCTAAGGGAGAACCACAGCCTCCAGAATGATTCTGTCCCATCCCACGTGGTTTCTGGGTTCCAGGAGCCCTTCTCTTTTGCCTGCGATTGCCACTGTGGATGCATATATATCATTTCTTCCCTATGTATATTTTCCAATCGTCAGATTTCTTGCTCTCAGTTCCTTTCATATTGTATTCCTTACATTCCTTCGCTGTTTTTAGTAAACTATTTATCCTTTATCACAAACGCATCTCCTCCTTTCTCACTCCTCTACCCGGCCTCTGTGGAGGGGTGGGGGTGAGGGAGGAGGCTAGGCCCTGTCGCGGGACAATCTTTAATTAACTCACGACAGGTATTCACATACATTTGTGCATTCTCTTCTAGAAACTCTTTATCAGGGATTACTTTCCAGAAAGCTGGAGTGAAGGCAATACTCATCCATGTACTCAGATGCATCCTTGTGCAGGTAACGCTCCAGCTGCCCTTTTCTTCACAGGCTTTGCTTTCCAGGGAGTCATGCCAGGCTTTAATCCATTGCTCCCCTCACAGGGAGTAAAGACAGGCTGGTACTAGGACAGCTTTGCCCTGTGAAGGCAAACCCCTCACCTTCCATTGTAAACAGGTTCCTTTCCCTCTGCAGTGAATTCAAGAAGCAAATGGAAAAACAGCTGTTTCAAAGTTTATCAAAAGAGAAAGACAAAGGATAGCATCTACAGACACAAACATTCCTAAAAGAAGCAACAAAAAAATCAAGAGATACCTTCAGTGCAAGAATATTCACAAGCCACAGAGACTCTGCCATGAACTACAATCAGCAAGAATTGAACCCAAGGCCTGAACCGCTTTTCTAGCTCCCCTCACTCATGTCTGTGTGATAACCAGCAGCCAGCGTTGTGGAAAAGGAGAGAGACTCCTGAGTGATCCTTCCTAATAGATTCGTCTTCTATCATGTTTTCATGACCTTTGTAAAAGGCAATTTAAATTCTAATTGTCCTGTGAGCACCACAGGAATCAATTAGTGACAAGAGATGTTAATTGTGCAGCCGGGGAGGAGACATTGCTAGGCTGCTCGGCTCCAACACGGGGTTAAGTGCCCAGGGGAATGCCGGGATGGTTGGGACTTTAATCAGCCCTCCCTTTTTAATAGTTTCCATGTTGTGCTGCAGTTGTCAAGGTCCATTAGTTGTCCGCAGCACTGACTGAAGCAGTGGCATCCCCTCCATTCCTGCACTCTGCCATCACATACACAAAGGATCAGAATGAACTGCCATTGAGAAAGCAAATCCTAAAACCTCCTTTTTGTTCTCACTTCCCTCCCTACAGACCCTTCACAGAAATCAGGCCTCGGGCACTGGCTATTACAGAGTAAACACTTAATGTTGGTGGGCGGTAGGGAAACTGAACTTGCTTCTGTCATCTCAAGAACCAGCCAGAGCCTTTTGAGAAGAGCAAATGCTCCTGTTTACATACCACGACACACAGCACGTCTCACATGAAGACCCTGGCACTGCTCAGACTTTCGCTAGAAATGCCAGAACAAGGTCACACTGAGTGCCCAGTATCTATACTGCACACATGCATAAATGGGGAAAACTTATTTGAGACAGAACTAGAATACATAGCTGAGACACTATCCAACCCATCCTGGCACATTAGGACTTGGCACAAACAGTCAGAGGCACCTTGGGATACAGCGTTTGCTCCCCATTTCTCATCAGGTGAGAACAGTCCTACACTACACCTGTACCTTTTGTCTGGCAGGCAGCTGTGCCCAGCGAAGCTACGCAGTGATCCGGAGGTCCCCAGCATTTCTGCATGTAGCATGACTTCATGCTAGGAATGCTTGTGCCATGCAAAGTCACGCATCCAGGAGAGTTAAATCCCTTAGAAATAACAGTCTAACCACCGTTTTCTATTAAACACCATCATAAACCATTACATCACTCCACATAATTCACGTAGTCAACTGCCAGCCTCAGACGCTGCCCTGGGGAGGTGCTCTGCCTGTCCCTGGGGAATCTGTGCTTTGCTGATATATGGAATTCACACTTCAAAATCCTACTTCCGAACTCCCCACTGCCAGGACTAAGGCCTTCACAAAGACAAGAGAAATGCATGCATCCCTCTTTGTAAACTAATGTCTAAATCAGAAAAAAGCTGCCGCACAAAAGCAAATTGGGTTTAGATTTTTCTTTCAAATCCTTATGTGCACTCACTTGCATTCTCACAGTTGCCCATCAGCTCTTGAAACAGAAGTGGGTCATACCTGAGTACCGCATTTTTTCCCAGATCCAATGCACAGAATTGCAGGCTCAGTTCAGCTATGTTCTTTCTAATCCTCTACGTCTCTATACTCAGCCCCCCGCTCCTTCTGCCAAAGCTCTCAGTACATCTAGGCTCAAACCCCACAGCCAAGCTCTGGATTTCTACTCCTGTCCCTGCCCATAGACATAAGGTCTCCTTTCCCCCCTGTCCCCTTCCATGGTACTGACTTTCCTTTAGCTAGCCAGACTGCTGTTCAGACCGAGGGCACGGCTTGAGGCTGGGGCAGCTATATCCTGACAGTATCACCCTTTTCCCAGATGTCTAGTATTTTTTGGACAGTCTCCAGCTTTTGTGAGCTATGACTCCTTTACTCTTCCATTGTTATCATCTAAACAAACCACTGCCTCAGTGACACCATACTCAAGCCTTCTTCTCTGCAGATCCAGGAGGGGTTAAATCAACCCGCGCTAGTCACGGGGCATTGCTGCAGTGTATCACAGCACACTCCAGTTCACCATGGGGCACTCAAAGTGTTCCAGGCAGGCCAGGCCACTCCTCTACATGACCATCTGCATCCCCAGACCAGTCCCTTTCCCACCCTCAAAGGGGCACATTAAATTCTCCCAGCACACGCTCAAGCAGTTTTCAAGCTCTGGTATCTTCCTGTCTGCACTGCTGTCAAGGAACATCGATCACACCCTCATGTACCTTGAGCCCAGCTATGAGCTGAATTACCCTGCATCTCTATTTCTGCAGGAGAAGCTTGGCACCTTGAGATAAGTGCTTCGGTTAGGCAGGAAGAATCCATTCCACCAGTGGCACCAGTTCCACTTCTTCCCTACCTCAAGCCACGAAGAGGACAAAACAACCTTCAGTGCCTCAGACCTGCACCACTTACTCTTTTGAAACTTAGGTTCAAGAATGCTTCATGAACATGAATTCTTAGGTTTGAGATTCTTCTTCTCTGATAGAATAACATCTTCCGCAAAGCATGCCCACTTGTAGTGCTTCACTAGGATGTTTAATTACTTCTGACTCTGCCTGAAGCAGAGTAAATGCTGTTTCTCAGCAAATGCTTTCATTGGGAATGCTCTCCCCATAGACACTGCCTTTGTTTTCAATTTATCAATTTAGTGCCACATTCTCTAACAATCTCTGGAATAGGAGGCAGGGACCATTTTTGTAAGCAGTGAGGAGCACTACAGGAACGTCCTCTGTGACACTACTTCCATACAGCCTAGCTAGATTATTGTCAATTTTGCCAGCTGAGCTTTAGGCAACCAACCCAGAAGAAAGAAAAAGAGAGAACCGTTGTCTGTGAAAGTCTTGGGACACCTGCTTTCTCGCGGTGGCATCAGAACCAAAGAGGTCCCTCCCTGAACCTCACTGATGTATGAGAAGCCAAGCGGAGCTGTGACTACCTGCAGTTTGGAGGAAAGAATCAATCTACTTCCATAGGCCAACTCCTCCACACACACTTGGGTCTGATGGCAAAACTGCTATGCGACAAGTCCTCCCCTAAGGCTCTCAGAGCAAATGTTAGTAATGTTTCAGCTCATGGTTTCCAGAGATCCTATTAGTTCGTTGCAAACCCCACATTTGATAAGTTTTCTAAAGGCAGAAAGCCTCAAGCTTGCTGGCAGGATGGTAGATGGAGGATTGCCTAGGCCAGAAAGGTTGCTTAGGGAGTGAGTAAGCCAGAGAAAACATATTGTTTGGTCAGGTTTGAAACTCAAGCCGGAGGGCCAGCAAGAAGCCTCGCATTAGCATCTAGCTAAAATTTCTGAGACATCTTCCCTCTGCAGGGAACTCAGAGCTTCAGAACGGCAAAACAGGCTTCTGTAGCACAAATGGGAACACAAACTGGCAGGTGTGAAGTGCAATCCCCATGTGAGGTTCCTCCCACTCCTGGCCAGCTAGTCCTTTCCTGCTGCCACATCCATTTGCCCGAGCAGTGGAACAAAGCCTACTTCATTCCCACCAACTTTACAAAATAGAATTAACATTTTCTCTACTCATCTTTGTCCAGGGCCTCTACAAAGCTTTTTTGCATTTCCATTAAAAATAATAATGCGTTTTGTTCTGCTTCACAAGGCCCATTGCTCACCTGCCCACATCTTGCAGACTCCACTAGTCTTCCTTTCTTTCACCAGCATAATCATTTTATGCTCTCATCTCTTTCTTCCATTATTTAGGAGATTGTAGACATGTTTTACTGCTGAGATTTACAAAACAACTCAGTCAACCTTTACATAGCAGTCCTGATAAGGCTCTAGAGGTGGGAAGGAATGACTGCGTTATTTGATCTCCACACCACACACGTGGCTCTGTAGTCACGGCTGAGCAATCTCAGACCCAGCTGGGAGGTTCACCACTTGAGCCCCATGTTGCAGAGCCCAGGGCTTGCAGAGCGGGAACAGAGTTTGTTCTGCTGCACTGCACTAGCTCTTCTGCAATTTTTGATGTTCTCACAAAAAATTAGCATACAGAAAGCCCAATCTTTTAAAACCAAACCAGAAGCAAATATTCTACAAAGAATCACGACAGAACCAAGTAAAGTAGGTTCATGTGTCAAGAGACTCCCCAAGGCATCACTTCCCCATGTCTACAGACCAGCTGAGAAAAGAAACTCCCTCTGGAGGCTGCTAATGCATTCCTGTGCTTTGTGAAAAGGAAGACAAAGGAAAGCTCACTCATTCTTTCTTTTTCACTTCATCCATTCACCAGCGTCTGTATTGCATACTCACACAGCCAGCACTCTCCACGAACATTCAAGGGAAGGTAGGAGGAGCTCCAGTCAAACCTACAGTCTCAGCATTCACAGCTAATCACTCAGTGCAACCAGAAAGCCTTGTGTGCAAGCTGCTGTCATACAGGAGCTGAGCTAAGGAGCTGCTGTAAAGAGGTGCTAGGGGAAACCTTTTTCACTGCACAGCAAATTCTAACACTTCCATAAAGCCAAGAAGTTAGCCTGCATATACTGTAACATCTAATCTGCTAATACACATTTCTATAAGGTATATGTGTACGTGTAATAGGTACCACACACAGGTGGTGTTAAGAGAAAAAAATGAGTAACATACATATCTACATCATACTAATCATTAGGCAGTACTGCAGACACACCTCATTTTGCCTATGCCATTAGCACTCACTGAGCATGCCTTAGGGATCCTGATTTTCCTAATCCTAAATGTAATCTTTAACTTCCATTTCAACTCTCCAAAATCATTGCCCTGAATGCCTCCTGTGATGCTGTGACTTATTCACCGTTAAAGACAGCATTATTTCATCAGCCCATCTACTGCTTACTCTCCTGATTCTCTCTATTCAGAAGCTGCTTTGCTTCTTTCCTTTTTCTGTTCACCTGGAACAGTCTGTAATGGCTCCCCTACAGATCCTTACTACCCACCTGTCTCGGTCCAAGCATGACAGTTGGAATCAGGTCCCTTGCTGAGAGCAGTGACTGGTAGTTCTCATCAGCTGAACTGTGCTTAAGGCAGGTGCTAAAGCTTCACCAACTTTTACCTTTCTTCCCCTCTTCTCCTAACTAGAGAGATCCTATAAGAAAAAGAATAATACAAGCCCAAGCTCATGCAGACAGTGTGGGTACCTTCAGAAACATACCAGAACCTACATCTCAGCAACCAAACATTGACTAGACACATTAGAAAGAGATGGTGAAAAACAAGTAGCAGTTATGAGAATTGGGCTAAGAAGAGTGAGGGCAGCAAGACAGGAATTTCATTTGCCAAGTAGCAACTTAAACTGATTAGCTTCAAGTAGCCTGGAGTGAATGTTGACACCAATTTGACTTAAAAGCAGCTATTATTTTACAAAGCCATTTTCTCCAACTGCCAGAAAATGCAACTACATTCAGAAGCTACAAGAAAACCTACCAGCTTTCAAGCAGCAGAACTGCAGCCAGGTTCCCATGATAGCATCTGGCATTGACTGCATCAGAACTGGGTCATCAGGGAACAAAGAACAATCACTTGCCCTTCCAGCATCAGGTCTTGCACACCCATCCCATACTGGTCACTTTCATCGGCATCACAGCCTTGGCACTGGTCTAGCACTCAGCACATGGCTGACAAAGTCATGTCACTGAGCACTACGGCCAGCAGCAGAAATACTCCCTGCACTGGATCTTTGTAGACTGTACAAGAACCAGCCATGCCTGTACTAAGTCCATAGAGCCCTGAGGTTGCCATAACTAACCCTCCCACAGAAAAACAACAGGAAAATATGGATATCTCAGCACTAACTTGGACCATTTCTGTCCTGGCCAGGGGCAGAGACTTGAGCCGGCCACAAAGCAGCCAGTGGAATAGGCCCAAGTATGCGAGGAAGCCATGTGAACAGACTGATCCTGCTGGACCAAGCACTGGCTGCTATTTCACTTTCCCAGCTCTCACTGACAGCAGGGAGAAGGTTACATTAATTTGACCGTGACAGATGGCTTAGAATTTGAGGGCTGGTATTGCATTTCTGAAAGGCTATTTCTGACAGTCACTGTCCAGCCTGCTCAAGTCCATCAGCTTGCATAAGAGAGAAAGAGTTGAGACAAGTCCCATGATGCACAGATGCTATTCACTGGCCAAATTGTCACGTTTCCTTTTACAAAGAGCAACCTCAGAGTTTCAGGAAACACAGGAAAAAGGAATAGAAGGAATTGTGATAGCCGCCATTTCAGCTCCCCATGAGCCAGTTTAACACAAACAGCATGGCTCCAGAGCTGAGGGGCATGCCTGACTAACACCTACTCTGGACTGAAAAAAAAAGAGGCAGAACATAAGGTCCAGACCAGTGTGCTACAAGAAGTCCTCCTGACTGAGGCAGCATGGTAGCTGTCTCCTCTGCATCAGGCTGTAGCCAAGCAAACAAAACGGCAGCAGTTTCTGGCAGAGCTCAGGAAGGGATGTTAATGTCTTCCAGCAAGGGGAGACAGCTCCACCAAAGCATCCAGATGGCCATACACAGGAGGGAGTCTTAGAAGTGGAGAAAGACCTGAGCCTGGCAATGTCTAAAAAAGCCTTTCCAGAACATGCTGGGGCACTCAGTCCTTTTCTGGAAACTCTAGAAACCAAATTGCAAGGAAAGGAAAGCACAGGGAACTCAAATAGACGCTGATCTTAAGCTTCTTTTATTTTTATCTACACAAATGCAAGAACAGAGGAGCTTTCTGGGTTGCTGTCCCTTCAGTAAGTGGTACATCTTTGACACTGTTCCTGAAATTGTCATTCTTTTGTCATTTTGATAAGGAGGCACACATTTTGCTAGGAATTCATGAAGCTTTGCTGTTTAGGGGTGGAGAAGTGATTGGGCACACAAATCCTGCTGAACCAAGTTGTTTGGGAGACATTCAGGTATTTACCACTACAGGACAGAGACAACAGACATCTTCATTGGCACATCTGTAGCCTTCTGACATTGCGCTGTCATGGTGGAGAAACTTAATTACATCTCTCATTGCTGTAATACAATGTAGTTTGCACACACATGGGGAAAAACGTTTTCACAGACTGAGAACATGGAAAAATAAGATGTGGCTTGAAGCTAAGGGAAGGAGACAGCTCACTGAGGATACAGAAGATTGTTTTAACAGTTACAACCACTGGGTGGTAGAGTCTGCTACCAAGAGATATGGTCAAGAAGGCACTGATGCAAGGAGCCAGTACAGCTTAGGTAGAGTAGTAATGGGGCTACTGCAGGGAAATCCTACAAACCCTGGAGTTCAGTTGTACCCTAATGACAAAATAACATCTGTACCCTGATTACAAAAGCAAAGCAGAATCTGTGCTTGGTCACATGAATCAAGAAAGGTTACATTTAAAGCCCAAATTAAACTGATGCAAAAAGGGTAGAGCCCAAATCTGTTCCAAGATCAATATTTCTATTCATTTACAAGCTGCACAAGGTTAGAGAGGTGAGCAGAGTAAATAATTAACTCATTTACAGATTTTTTAAAACAGAGTTATTTTAATCTTCAGGGTAATTAGCTATGCAGTTGACACTAATCACAACTGCAGCAATTATCTGAAGTATTTGATTCATCAATGCACACGAAAAACGGAGCGAGGCCAAACTACCCTCGCAGCATAGCACTGCTGGTCTGTCCGCCAATACACGGGGGCTGGCTTTCAGAAAGGCAACACATTTCCTGTTGGGTGTAACATAACGCGTCTCCTAGATGGATGGAACAAGATACTCGCACTTCAGATAGAACAGATGCAGACTATGATGCTTCCTAAGTGAACTGAAGCCTTACTAATGCTAGGCTTGTTGAACTGTGATTCTCACCACTTGTGGCCCTTCATTTACTAAAGGGCAATACAATCACATGCTTGCACGGACTTGACACTGCACCTGCAGAATACCAGTACATTACAGTGTGGGTCAGCCAACATTGGCAGAGGGCTAAAGCTCCTAACTCTATCCCTCTCTCCTATAATTGTTTTCTTTTTTGTTTTTGTTTTTGTTTTCAATTAAGGAAGAATATCGAATCCAGAAAATGGCCCGAACATTAATATTAAAATTCAGGTTAGAAAAACTCACATATATTTCTTATTTCTTGGCTATTTTTCCTTCTAGTAATCACATCACAGTGGAATTCCAGCTTACAACTCCTACTACTAGTAGCAGTGGTCTTCAGTTATGTTCAAATACGTTCACAGACTCCTGGAAAATGACCCAAGTCAAATTTCAGTGCCTTTTTGAGAATGCTCACACTTAACCAGTCCACAGCTGGTAACGTGCTGTATTAAAAGTACAGTCTCATCTGGTTTTGCTCTGGATTAGGCTGCTGCTTTCAAAAATGCAAATATTAACTCCCAGAACAAACTTGGCTTGATGATGTTAAGCTTATGTGTAAACTGAAATGCAGCAGACTTTCGTTACAAGAACTCAAACATTTAAAAGGCACATTTAATGTGGCATGTTTTTAAAAACAAATATTGGAACATTCAATTGCATTTTATTGATTGTTTTTCCCCCATCTAACATTTTCACTGCTGCATATAAAGGAAACTAACATTTCTTTAACATTTCTGACAAAAACCAGAAACAATCAAAAATCTTTGGACAGCCACAGCGCTTGCAGGAAGTCAGTCTGTCTCACGGTCACAGTAGTGCAAAGTTCTGATGCATGCCAGTCAGCACTCTCTTCTCAGTACAACCCAGATGAAAAGCAGGCTTTCCAGTGTGCACAAAGGACACAACGCTGCCACACAAGGGAGAAGCACGCTCCCGAATATTTTCTAGAGACTGCCTTGTTCATGCAAAGCCAGGCAATTCCTACCCACATGTAGAGGACACCGTGCAGTAAGAGAGACAGTGTCTAGGATAAGCCAGCACACGCACACTTTTAGTAGTACCAGACACTCGAAGTTTTAAGTCTGCTCTTCAAGCAGCACATTTCTTACATCTGGCATGCAAAATTCTGTAATAGTGAAGAACGTCCCATTTTGATTTAAATGAATGCATTTATTTCCAAATGGGAAACCATAAGTTAAACAAACACATTTCTCTTTGCACATGAAAGCATTGTTTTGTCACAGATGTACAGTATAATACATTTATTTCCTCGATTGTTTTGTATTTGTAAGGCATTGCCAGTTATTTGGATGGGTTTGTAAGGATGAAGCAAATTGCTCTGTGGGGCTCTATTCAGGGAACATAATATTCCCACAAAAGCACCATAATTCTGCATGCAGCAACACAGACTACCACGACACTGCAGCAGCTGGCAGGGCGGATAGAGTTAGCATTATCAAAACCAGCATGACAACTGTACTCCGAAACCCCCTTACATGCATAAATTAATGATGAATGTACACTGATTAACCCCCACCCAGACTCCAAGGAACCCTGCCTTCCCTGCAATAAAACTTTGAACCTCACCGCAGGCCTGTGGAGCACTTCAGGTTTTTCTTGAGCCACTGCACTGGCCTGGCCCAGGCCTCTTAGCCCTGCTTGCCCATGTGTGCAGGGAAGACCAGGGAATGTACTCGAGCACTTAAGCCACAGGGAACGGTCAAGAACAGAGAACAGTGCTAGCAATGTGCCAGGCAATCTCCCATTTTGAGAGGGCCACCACACAAAGCTGGGAGGAAGAAGGTCCTGTCAAGGACCACATCCCTGTTTCAGAAGTTAGATGTAGATTCACCTATATCCATCTATCCGACCAAGTCCCTCCCTTCTCCAGGCATGGAGCACGGCATCACACAAACACCTCATGTGACTACGTTTCCATCACAACAGGCTAGAAGGATGCACAGATTCAGTGGGCACAGGCAGTGAAGATGTTGAGCAGCAACTGCTTGGTCTGTCTTTTCAACACGCTCTCCAGCCAATACTGTGGCTAAATCACAGCCTCCAGTCACCATGACTCTCCTAAAATCTATTCTCTGGCATCAAGCTCTGGGTTATCTTCACCACCTTTTGCTGCACCAACACTCTCAGGCTCCTCCATCCATTTGCCAGCTTCCCACACAGCTTCCACTAACCAGTTCCCACATGGCATAGTCCAGCCTCCCAGAAATTGGCCACAAATGCTGTCCTATCCATCTTCAAGTCCTTCTGGTTACACACAAATGTGGGGGAAAATACAAAATTAAAAACCAGTAAGGATGTGTTCTTACTGCAGGCTGGCTAACCCAAGATAAGTAACTCAGGTTAAAGTAGGAATGAAGGCAAAGCAACTTACATGTTAGCTGCTTGAGTGCAAGCTTGTCCTGGAGGCCCGAGCAGAGTGGAATATGGTAATCCCCATTTCAAGCCAGCTTGCCTTTTGTGATACCGAATCTGAGTACTATGCCTTTAGCATACACAGGTAGATAGTTAGGTTCACACTGAGTGTCTAATGCAATAATGAAGATGAATAGTCAGGTTAAATATCTAGATCTGACAGGATGATAGGAGAGCCTCCTGTTTGACTTCTACCTCTCTAAAATACTTCTGCAGTTTCCCGTGACAGCTGATTTGTCCTTTAACTCAAGGAACATCTTCACTAGTGACTAGCTTCTGTGGGTCACCTAAGCTGCCTAAGCCAGGCTTCACTCTGCGTATTATTGACTCTGCTGTGCATAGGAATATGCTTTTGGGTGCTGCTTCTGTTGTCATAAGCTCAGTCTGAGCAAACGCTGTGCAGTCTGGTTTATATGAGCAGGTGCATTGAAACTGAACAAGAGAAAAAAATCCGTATCAGCAGCAACATCAAGAGAGAAGCAGTGGAAAGGGAAGGAGAATGAAGGGGGGCCTTAAAGAAACAATCACCACTCGTTTTGAGCATGTTATCTGCAACAGGCACAGGCTGTCCGCAAAACAGTCAGTAAACCATAGCTGTCAGCACCCACGCAGGGCTTGGACATATGGCAGATCCCTAGTCAGTGCCCCTGTGATGGGAAGGGAGAAGGCTGCTCAGTGAAAGACTGTTTACTTGGGAAGACTCTACTGACAATTGACCAGGAGTTGAGAGCTGCAGGAAGAGGTCTAACAGTGACCAAGACACTAACCTCAATGTCTGATCTCTACTGGAATCTTTTCTCCAGCTGCAGCAAGGTTATTCAGAATCCCATGGTTCTTCTAAGCCCATCCATCCATCCTTTCGCATGCAGCCTTGTTTGCTACTTCTCCTGATGCAGTAAGTAAAAGCTCATGACCTCAGAAAATTTACTACTTATAGCACTGATAGATCGTAAATGTTAATAACACAATGCAGAAGGGAACTTGGACTGAGAAAAAAATCTCAGCTTTCTGGACTTTTTGCAGGACTTTATTAGTTTCGACATGTCACTGCCAGGACATTTAAGTGGATTCCATTGGAATCCAGGAAATGGTTGTTCGTTGGGTGGGGATAACACACCGCACACTAATGATGGCCATAATGCTTTTGTAACGTACTTTGTGGCTGAACATCATTGAAAGAGACAGCAAAACAAGAAAGAGCTCAGCAATATATTGCTCTGCTCCATACTAGACCAGTACAAATTCTGCTGGCAAAGTCCTAATGGAGGTTCGGGGAGGGCAGACAAAGGCAGTGTCACTATAACAGAGCATAGCTCTTTCAAAACACTTTTCAGCTGAGTTCTCTAAGCTCTTTGCAAAGGTGAGTCAGACCATTATCCTTGTTTTACACATCCCCATGTGATTTACCCAAAGTGACTTACCCAAAATGAGCCACCCCTCAAGATGTGCAGCCCATCTTTTCTGATTCCTAGCCTGTCATTCATCAAGCTACAACAACAGATTCCCTGGAAGGCAGCAGTCCCTGACCACTGAGAGGATGGTGAGCAAACTCCCTGAAGAGCACTGGAAATGAGATGATTTTCCTGATGCTGCCTGTTTACCTGAGTAATTCTAGAGGGGCTGTTGTCACAAAGAACTCACAGAGACCCACGTGTCTCAGAAGTCCTCTCAGGACAGGAAGGTAGTGCTGCTGCAGAGCCAGAATATATCCAGTGCGTGGGTGGGCTGGCCCCACTGCCACTCACTGCAAAGAGGTTAATCAAATAGGAGTTATTTTTATACGAACAAACAACATTTATGAGATTATCTGTGCATTTGCTAGCAGGACAGATGAGGTTGTTGCAGAATCTGGTCAGCTAATGGTATTCACCAAACTCTGCGACATTTAGACACTGGGCTGGTTGGAACAAGGCAGAAGAGGTAGCCAGTGTAGCTGGATGGAAGCATAAGAACAGATGAAATTTACAAACAGATCTGAAATAGTAACTTCTCAGAATATGGCACTAATTGTGATTCCCCTTGAAATACAGCAGTATCATACAGCAATCAATAAGGATCGAAAATTAATCAGTTTCAGAAAACACCTCCTGTTTTCAAAGTCGACTGTTAAGAAACTAAGAAAAAAAAAACGCAAGTGAAACTATTCACTTCAGTTAGAACAACTGAAATTGAACCTTTTTTAATTTCTAAATTTCAAGTTATTACATAAATTCTTGTCTGAAATGAGCAAGCAGAGAAAAAGCAATCATTCACACAGCACTGAACTCAGCACCGGTGTTTTTCTCCAGGCGACCACTAAGGGTCTCTGTTGCTCAACATGGGACACAGCAGAGATTTTCCTGCCTGTCATGATGTTTTGACATCCAAACTCATCCCTTCCCCCATCCACACTACCTAAGGGTCCCACACTCCCGCAGAACACACAGCCACTAACACCTCACATTATCTCCTCTCACCAGTCTCAAGCTAAACAGTTACTGACACATCTTCCTGGGTTTTTGTGTGCATGCAATCCCACATCACCCTTCCTGGACAAGCAGGACACAGGGAGAGCCACAATCGCAATGAACATTGTCCATGACACGTCTGCATTGTCACAACATCTGTATATCGTCAATACACATGTATGCATGGGCCAAATACACCTCATTCCGTAAGTGAACACATCCTTGCTTCTCAGAGGCTGCAAATGTCAATGCAATACCTGATCCCATGGTATGGATTCTAGCCTTGCATGTTTGGGGTGTGTGGACAACAAAGGACAATGCCAGCAGTTAGAAAGCATGAACTACAAGCAGCTAGTAGATAATTATGGAAGGACATGTCTGTGTGGCTCAGCTCCGACATCAGAGGGAAGAGCTCTGCCTATTGAGTCATCAACAGCACTTCCTTCCAGCCCTTGGGTTTTCCCAACAGGTCTCCCCTGTGTGTTCTGCTCAGACCCATAATAGCTGAGCTCATAAAAGCCACTGAGCTCACAGCCCCAAGGAATGGGGTTTC
>VXAV01011018.1:23279-62779 GCA_013399715.1 Alectura lathami | reverse complement strand
TGGGGGGTGGTGGGGGGGGGCAGCAGCGTGTGTTGCTGTGGGGAGAGGGAAGCAAGCGGCTGGGCTGCAAGCTGAGCTCCATGAAAAGCCAGTAGGATGAGATGAGGTTTATCTGTGCATCTCAGAGGCTACACAGGATGTGATTTTGCCTCTTCCCTGATTAGGGAGAGCCTGTGAGCTCTCTGAGCATGGAAGTCATTTACTGCACTGATCCTTCAGCCTAATCCTCCCATTCTTTCTCTCCTTCTCTGATTCTGCACATCCACTGACTAACACTCCTGCATCTGTCTTGGAGCTCAATTTAGAGTCCAGGTGGAGATGGAGAACTCAGTAAAGAGACAGTACTCGAGCTCCAGGGGTAGTTATTCGATGTCTCTTCAGGATTTGAAGTCAAAATGGCAGCTGGGCAACAAATACCTACAGGAATCGCTGTCAGCTCCCTCTGGTGTTACACGCAATCCTTGGCACACTCCTGCCTTTTGCAAAAAGACTGAAAAATATTAACTGTTCCCAGCTGTCCTTTTTCCTCATATCTCCAGACCTGGGTCTCTTGACAAAGGCTGCAGATGCTCCTTGAATACCTTTTAAGAAGAAAATGCTGCAGAATGCACTCCATAACAATGACTTTTCCTTAACCATCATTTTATTCTTGCAACTTCAGGCCTTTCTTCATTTTTCTCAAATTTGCCCCTTCTACCTCCTGGCTGGTTCTCTCACCCCCACCCCCACCTACAGACAAGGCCCCTGGCTGGGCAGTCCATAGTAAGGGCTGGTGGAGGACTAGTTACAGTTCAGGAACCATTTTTCCTAGCTCCAGTCATCATTGAAAGAGACAGACCAACAAAAGAAGATAACCTACTTGTGATCAGCTCCTAGCAAACTCTTGGTGAGCTGACACCTGCCCTGGCTCTGCATGGAGCTTTATTACTGCTTCAATTGTGCCTTGACCCTGCAGGACTCCCCAGGGGTGGGCTTAACCCCGTGCTCCAGCCACCCCATTAGTGCCCAGGTGCTCTGGCCCTCCCAAGACCTTCACACATCCCAGCACCCAAAGGCATGTTGTGCCCTCCTGTACTTGTCATCAGGGCACTGCCCCAGCCTTTGGCACTGCTCGCCTCCCTTCTCTGTGCTCCTTCTCCCTTTTCCCCTACTTTGTCAAAGCCACAGACCACCTCCACTCCAGTTCCACCACTGCTATGGGCTCTGGTATGCCACAGTACAGCCCAGCAGGCAAGGAAAAGCATTTTTATGTCTCAATATGTGGAATGACGCCAGCTGCAGCCAGACATGTATGTGTTTGGCTAGCTCGTACGTGCTAATAGGAACGCTGCACTCTTGCAGGGCAATAATTTCAGTCCCAACAAGGAAGCTGGGTAATTACAGAGAAAAGCAGCAGGTGCTTCAATCATGCCTACTCTGTGTCAGGTCTTTTAAAATGTCATTGAAAAGAAATGATGGGATAATGAAAGCCTTGACTCATTTTCAAAGCAGCTGACTACAAGGCAGGCCAGCGAAGAGGAAGGAACAAGGCTGGAAGTGCTCCACCTTCCTTCCTGCTTCCCAGGGAATGATCTTAGAGGGAGTGAGATCTGGGACAGGATGGCATGCTCGTGGGATGGCATAAAACAGGAATACAGTCATTTGAATTCTTTTCCCATACATGTCTCCAATTTGAGCACAAACCTTGACTTTACGTTGTTGATCTTGTTCATTTTATATTTTATTTGGGGATCTTTTTCACCATTTTCCCTTTTATATAGCATCAGAAAAGCATTAACTCACAACTTTGTTCCATTCTACTGAGATAACTGCCTAAATATCCTTCCTGATGTTTTGACATATATCACTTGGACAGACAGAGATTTAAAACACAGAAGCAAAAGGATGTTTTAAAAAATTAGAAGATATGTGGGCAACACTTCTGTTATTTTAACAATATGAAGACTCAACATTTCTGCAACTCTGTCAACAAATGCAAGAAAATATGTGCTTACACTGCACAAATGTAACACTGAGAATACTGATTTTTAGAGAAAAATACACTTTTACTACAGCCTGCAAGCATACATGCTATAGCCCCCACCTTCTCAAACACATATTTACAACAAAGGTTATTTTCAGTGCAAAGCACCTATTGTTTCTATAGACAACAAAAACACGTGTACTGTTGGGGTATGCATATATTAAGCAGACAAAAACACCTGTTCATGGAGTGCAACAAAGACTGAAGTCTACCCAGTCAAGACCTGTACCAGTATGTTGATTCAGAGTAAGTTTGACATTAGCAAAGGTACATTTGCTGCAAAAGAAAATAATACATCTGGTGCACTCAAAAAACACCCCTGACTGTTCAATCCAGAAAACAGGAAAACAATGAAATGAAATGACACACACAAGCACTGTATGTGCACAGTACGTACTCTGGTGAAAGCACACCACCATACACATGCACAGGATCCGCCAAAGACTTGTCCATGCACTAACATCATGCTCAATGCACATAACCGGACCCTTAAGCGTATGCTCACTTGCACAAATAAACTTCAGAATAACAAAAGCCTATTGCATGTAAGGAGCCCAAAAAGCACACTGTGGAAAAATGAAACATGCTACACAAATCTGCGAATCATGCATAAAAGGTTTATATGCGCTCCACAGAAAATTCATGCGTCTTAAATGAAGGTTTCATTTAATTAAGCCTAATGCACTGAGTTGTATTTGCCATGTAGGGCACACCACAGTACGCAGAATAGTGGGCTTGAGATGCCAGCTGGCCCCATATAGGTTGAACATCTATAGTTCATAGGATTTAATGGCCTCCCAGGCTGGGCACAAGCGCTGCTGGATTTAATTCCCCAGAGCTTTGCAGCTACAGTTGTCCAGGCTACCATGTCAGGACTGCCACACTGCAGCAGCAGTGAGCAGCAAGAGACTGTTTGGAGATCCATCGGCAATCCTCCCCTACCTCCCCTGACGGGGGCACCTGGGCTCAGAGCTTATTCCAAGGGCAAGTTACTGCAGCCTTCCCACGGGCATCTTCACCACCACCCTGCCCTCCTGCCTGACTACCTTTGTGAGTACAGTGGAGGACATCAGTCAAGGTCACTGCAGCTCCAGTCACGATCTGAGCAATGAAGCAATTGGAAGGGATGAAGGGGGTTAAGAACTGGGGTAACTTTACTCTCAGTTGACGTAACAGAAACCAGTGCATCAGTGGGCAATGCCAGAGAACGTCAGAGAAATCACATTCGATGTTGCTCCCTCAGCTCTGCTCTCCCAAAGGTCACGGTCTCTTTAAGACTGGCTCCAGCAGCTACATAAATGCTGGCCTAACTTGTATTGCACCTCATACGGAGAGAGATGTCTTCCTGCTCTCACAGCCCAACTGCATGGTAGAGCAAAAGGACAGGCTGAACTCATTTTCTGCCTCACCCCCTCCCAAGCATCTCCGACCAAGCCAAGGTTGTGGAAATCCAGAAAAACGGGGAATATCTTCTTTCCCCAGGTAAGCATCAGAAAAACAAAACAAATCAGGAGAGCCTAATGAATAAAAATAACAGACTCTCTGTTTTTCTTCTTGTAATTTCCCCACCCCAGACAGCTGTAATGTGGAAAGTATTGAAATTTAAATCACACCTCAGCATAACCTCAGCTGACAGCCTGCCGATGCAATAATCTCAGCCTGGCTATCTTCTCTCAGGGAGAACGACAAACCAGCTAAAGGAAAGTGATAAATTTTCAATTTTATTTTAAAATATACCAGATGGGAGATTTTATTGGAGTCATAAATATGTCAAAAGCAATGCTGGTGTATGATTGGAGATTGCCCCCACCAAGGGAGCAGCCCTCCCTGTTTAGAAATGCCATCGGATTCTTAATAAGAGGCTCTAGATAGACTGCAACGAAATAGTTTGTACATTAAACCAATTGAATTTCTATTTGCCAGACACCTTCTCTTCTCCGCATCCCCTCCCTGGTTCCAAGATGAAGGAGAAATGAGGATGTTGACGTCAGGCCTAAATGTCATCAGTTTGGGTTCTCTTTTTGTCGTTGGAGCATGGCTCAAATGCATTGGATTTCTCACTAGTATTTGAAGACTGAACTTCATTTCAGTCAACAAAGCTTCAGTGAGCTCACTAGGGTTGGATTTCCTAGAGTTCCAACCAGTAGATGCCAACTAAGTTCAGCCTGATTTAAACTAAACTAAATTCAAGCTCTTAATCCAAGCCTGGGGTCAACCTTAAACTCTGGAAATAGCACCTGCCCTCAGTCCCAAAATTTAGTGCTTGCTAAACCAGATCCAAATCCCACCTATCACTTCTAGAAATAATCTTTGCTGTTTGTAGCCTTTGCACCTCTCCTCCTTCTACCACTGGTGCCATGACAGATCCCAGCGGTCTGACAGGAAGAAGCCTGATATTTATGCCTTTTTATCATTTCAAAGAGTTTACAGACTTGCTCTACCAGCTACATCTCTGAGCACGTTTCCAGCCTCACAGTTTACTCCATAAACTCTCATATCCTCATACCATTAAATTCAAATCAGATTAATAATCTCTACCACCGCTGGTTCCCATCAGCACAGAATCTGGCTCATTGAACCTTTGACACTGAAAACTGAATGCAAGTGAAAAATACCAGCGACCTGTTATAGTTTCACACATAAATGCTTTACAGAATTAATTATAGCTCCAAAACTCTTTTATAGAGTTACAGAATTACTAAGAGACCCAACGCATAACGTATTATGGAATATTTCACAGTTACAGACAATCTAACAGTCACAGCACAGCAGAGGGAAACTCAAAAAACAGACATACGCAAAAAGTGACTTTGCAAACGTTAGAGGCCTATGGTCTTTTTAGACACTACTCGTCCCTCAGTCAGAAGTGCTAGATGCTATTCCTGGCATCGCTCTAACAAATTGATCACCTGCTGTAGCATGCCTTTAATTATTTTTCCTGAACATAAAACACCACCAGATACATTTATCACAACATAACATCCTCCTCTCCACAGCCTCCAGTCCTGGACATGCCATTCATTGGTCATGAAGCAGCAGATGCATCGAGACAAACAGAATTTTTTAATAGCTTTTTAATCTGAAGGAGCAGATTGAAATACAAAAATCATACCCATCGGTCTTAGGCTTAAAATATTTTGACTTAATATACTACACAGCGAGGCTGGCATTCCTCTGGCTGCTGCAGTGTTTTCAGCGGGGGTTTGTACAATTCATCACTGGCTGATGCAAGGTCAAGGGAATCTGGCACAGTACAAAAAGCTGGGGACGAATTCAGCTTGCAATAAAATGCATCTGATAAAACAGAAAACTGATGCTGCAGGTATGAAAGAGGATGGTCTGGCTCTAATCTTCTGTGCTCAGGAGGACTTCCTGAAAAAGCCCAAGTGGCCAGTTCCAAGCACACTTGAAAGTACTGTTTCCTAAACGCTGTCTAACAAGCCTCAGCACTGGTAACACTCAAAGAATGCAGACCAATGTGGATTCAGGAACACCGCTGTCTTCACAGGTTAAAGACTCTGCTAGGCCATTTCCACTATGGAACCCATGGAACTATTTTGGGCAGCCTACTTTTTCTTTTTTTTTTGGGAAGTATCAGTGGGTATAAGTGGGAAAGTTCTTGTCTTTACCAAGAACTCTTTTACAATGTACAGTTTTACGGTATGCACACTTCCTATAACCACAAATCAAGAAGGGCTACGAGTGCCTGACACTTGTCTTACATTTGGTGTCTAAACAGTGCAGACCCCAGTAACTAGCTGGACAAGGATCAAGGCGACACCAATCTACCACTCTTTCCCTATGCTGAGTTATAAGGCCTCATCTGAATAATGAGCTTACAAAAATCCTGGTGTGAATATCACTGCTAAACTAAAAGAGGAAGGTAAAGACAGACAAGACAGAACTTCTGGAAGGGATCAGATGGAATTTATTGTAGAGGGGAGGACAATGCTGGGAGGAGAGTAAAGCAAGTGGTTGGGAGACAGGCAGCAGGAGGCTTATCAAAAAACTGAGACCAACAAGGCTGGTGCAGCTTTGAAAACTGATGCTGTCTGCTGCTGCCTTACATAAAGACATCTCCTTAGCTTGTCCCGAAAAAAAAAAAAAAAATCAGAAACCAACCAACTAAAACAAAACAAAACATCTAAGGTATGGCTTGAGACCTGGTAGATAAATTAGAACTGCCATCCAGCAAAGCTCCTGATGTCCCTGTAAGACAGAACCACTCTTGCATTTGACTAAGAAAATAACATCCCTATCCTGAGATCAGCGGATACCTTAAGACCAGAGGGAGACAAGCCTGACCATCAGGCAACTGCTTCCACTTTCTGGTGCTACAGAGCCTGCTCTCACCCTACAGGCAGATTGAAGCTGACTGCCCACTACAAACAGAGGAAGGCAACAGAGCCCCATGGTAGAAACAGAGCAGCAGTCAGGTGCTCTATGCTGCTAACATCACCATGGCTTCCCTTCTGGGTGCGTTGAGTCAGGTACTCCCCCGCCATCACAGCTTCTCAACCACACAGTGATATTACAAGAAACAATTCACTCCTGTCTATAGGGTGCCAGAATGGGCTGTTGTACATCTCTCCCGAGCAGAGACTGCACCTTAATAAATGTCTGTACAATACCTAGCACAATGAAGCTTCAGTGCTAATAGCAGCCTGTAAGTGTTAGTGCACTACAACAGTAACAATGGGTGGTGATAACTTAGATAATGAAAATAATGTATGCATCAGGAATATCTGTGGCACAATTACACAGCTTATTCAAAGAACCTAGTCAAATTGTTCAGCAATTTAACACCAACACAGACATAAGGACAGGTACTCCTAGACTAAGGAGCAAATTATGATGAGCACAGGCATAACTGCCTTGAAAACTCCCCACATTTCAGTCGGGCAGAAGACAGTGCAGTAGCATGTTCAGGCATGCACATATTTTTCCTTATGAAAGATGAGCCCCAAACACTCGATTAAAACCAGACTGAAAACGTAGGAATTGCGAGAATTGCATCCTTTGATCCTAGGAGAAACTGACCTCAGGCAGCTTGGTAAGATTCAGACTTATTCTGAGATGTCTTTAGGGTGTTCTCCAGTCAATATGCTACACCAGTAATTATTTGAACAAATCTTCCTACCTAAACGATCACTTAAAGAAGTGATCTCATTTAAGTATTGACTACTCAAGCTACCTGGCAAACACGTAGTATCCAGGCAGGTAAGTGTTACTTCCCCAGGAGCCCCCGCATCCCCCAGTGCTAGCCCCTTCAGCAGCACGTCAGCCTGCCGCCTCACCGGAACGCTGGCCCGTGGTAGCATTGCCGCACACACCGACTGCGGTGGCCGCACAAGGCTACGCTGTGCTCTGCTGTGGTAGGCGGACGCTATCAGCCCACATAGAAGACCCTGCCATAACAGCAGGAGCATGTAATGCTGCCATTCACATCACGGCCGCAGCATCCCATCCAGGACAGGATGACCTCCTTCGCAGCACATCACTGAACACCCCTCCAATGCTGTCATGCTTGCTCATTTACACTCTTGCCATGTGTCTGTCTGTTTTCAAGAAAAATCCAACCATCAGTTCAGATGCAGAGCTAGAGGCCTGCAAACACACACACCCTTTCATGAACTAGCAGCACCAGCACAAACTGGTAAGGATGGGGAATTAGCAGAAAGTGGTCTGCAACCAGCTCTGTTCCTATAATCCTGCTGGAACCCCTCCCTTCTGTTTCCTAGATCCCCTCTTCCCTCCCTAGGACCAAGCCAGGACCCGGATACATAAGTAAACAGTCTTCCCTCTGATGCAGCAGCCACCTTATAAATTGTAAAGCAAATTAAGATTACTTTATCACAGAGATAACACCATCATCTGCAGTGTTTATGGGTTAATAAATTGTGTCCATGAACAAATGTGCTGACTCCTTAGCTAAGCTACAAGTTCGAACTGCTCATCTCTTTTGCAGTACTCTGAACACCAGCGTCCCCCCTCTGCTAGAGGATTCATTTCCATTTCCCTGCTTCAGAGAGGGGAGCAGGAAGGAGGGAGGGAATTATTTCCTCTTGCTCGCTTCCTGCATTAGTGAAGCCCTGGAGGTTATTTAAATGGTAACTTCAAAGGAGGTATATGATCACTCTGTTTACTGCTGCAGGAGTCTCATTTTACACTCAGATTTAAAAGCATCTCTGACAGAGAGGCAGACAGCATCACTTAGAGGTTTTGGAGCTTCACAGTTACAGCCAGCCTAGGTGTAAGGGACTAGGAATACAGGGAAAGGGTGTTTTTTTTTTTTTTTAAACCAGTGAACGCTGGAAAGATTTTCAGGTATATAGCTTATCATGCTCTGTAGGGAGTGACAGGCAACAATGTCCCATGAACAGAGAGCTCAAATGGTCCAAAATGGGACTAACAGGCTGATATTTAGGACAGTAAGAGTAAGGAATTACAGGGGACTGTTCTGGGGCAGGCAGAGGGGAAGAACATCAGAGATTCCCATGTATTGAGCCTCTTGTACACTTACCCACCATATCTTTTCATCAAGTCTTGAGGCTAGCAGGTATTAGCTGCAAATCATTCATTCTGTCTCCGTCTCCTGCTGCGGATGGCTGTGCATCAGGCAATGAACTAGCTTGGTAAGGCTTATTAAACAGATTCTCTAACACAGAAGAAATTTTTTAAGAAAGCGCTCCTGGCACCTGGAATGGGAGGTGCATTTGCAACAGCTCTTTGTTCTCCTGAGCACTGATTTCTCAGTCTGACATTATGAGGCAGGTTTGGATGGGAGATGAGGTTTAGAGACAAGGTAATTCCTCTCCCCCCAGTCAGATTAGACTCACAGTAAAATGAGCAGTCCGTGTCACATCACAGCAGTACAGCTCCTTAATTACAACCACGTCTTCCCATTGTCTTCATGGTTACACCCCACTTTGGTCACTGAGAAACCACCACAGACATGAAATTTCAGTAGTTAGTTTTAACAATGTTTATAGCGGGTTGCCTTTTTTGTTTGTTTTACCCTCCCCCTCCCAGAAGCAGAGCTGTACTAGGAAAACCTCCTCTCCTCCAAATCTGCTTAAGCAACTAGGCACACTGAAGGCATAGGCAAGATCAAAGAAACATTCTCCCTGGAGAACCTGAGGGTAGGATTTGTAGATACAAGTGCTTCTGCAAGCGGGCATATGGACTTGCCCCAAAACCTAAGCTGGTCAAAACTGAGAACTGTAAATTTTCAACAATCCTTGCATTTTTCCCCTTGGGCATGATGAAAATGGAATCTTCTGACAGAAAGCAATTTTGACAAATTTTCTGAAACATTCTCCCTAAGACTGCCTACAGCAGGAAGCTGCAAGATTACATGCTAGAAATATCACCTTGTGGGAAAAATAAGCTCCGGGTAGTGCCACCTCTTACATATGGTTGAATATAACTGCTCCAAGCATATTTCAACTTCTGTCTCCATCAAGCTAGCAAATTATTGCATACATGTTCACCTGATACAAACAAAGTGGGCACTTTGAAGGATTTTTTTTTCTCATCTGGAAGAAGAAGAAAAGTTGCTTTAATTAGAATCTACTGGCTAAAAGCCTTTTTTGGAGCAATTACACAAATTCTGTTCCATTAGCCACCATATGAAACCAGATTAGGAAATAACATGATACATAAGTGGAAAAGAAAGTAAATGAGAACAGAATAACAACATCCTCTGTCCAGAAGCAATCAAGCATCCAAGGGTTTCGGGGAGAGGAAAGTTGTGAAGAATGCATTATTTATCCTTATTTATGTAATTCGTTCTTTTGAAAACGATTTCAGTCTATATGAAAGTACAGGACCAACTACAATAGCTAGTGCTCTCACAAGATCACGAGGTGTGACAACCATGATGGAAATGTCTAAATAGAGAATGCAGGTGCCTCTGCAAGCTCTAGTGATAACCCTCCATTCTAAAAGACAGATCTCCCTGTAGTTCCAGACCATCCACTCCAGATACCTGACAAGCATGCATTAGATGCATTTGCTCTCTCCCACGTCTATCAAGAACTTGTTGCTTCAAGAACCAAATAGCCTTGGGCTCTCAAGGTCTAATTGCATTATCAGCTCCACCTGAATCTCCACCACTGTTAACACACTCACTGGTGAACACAAGACCAAAATTCTGCTCAAGCCCTAGATTATTAGATCTCACAAGTGACAATGGCTAGATCTTCAAAGTGTTCTGACAGAAACTCATTGAAGAGTATGGACACACACAACAACAAGGCATTGTTTTTGCTAAAACTTTTCCATGAGTTTATTCAGACAGATGGGAGCGCTGTCCTCTGTGTAAGGCTCCATCCTAGAAGCTCAGAGATGAAAAACAAAATGTAAATTCAACAAGCGAATATTCATGAGATGAAAACTTCACAAGGCTATTTTATATTTAGAAGACTTTGCTAGAGAACATACCTCCCCAAACCAGACATTTAAACTAATGAACCATCCACACTGACGCTAGCTCTGAAGCTTCTCATCACAAAAGCTCAGCATACAATGTCTCCTGGGAGATGGAGCTGATGGGAATCTTTCCTTCACAGGCAGCAACTAAATCAGCTCTAGGTCTACCGATGGCCTAAATCTGATCTGTTTTATCCTGTTCTCTCTTCTTCTCCCAACTTCATACCAAGTTACTAGAACAAGTTTCTCTCCCCCATATGCTGAAGGGAAAAGGTAGGAAAAGGTCCTTTTGGCTGTCTAGTTTTCTTTTACACACAGCTCCATCCTGCACTGATGATGAGCAGCTCCTAACTGTAACACAAATTTCCTAACAATGCCACTGCTTCCTCAATTGAAACAGCACCGAGTAACCATGTCCCCTCAGTTGGGTCCCTGCAGAATGAACGACGCACTGCTACATTTCAACAAAGCAGAGGAAATGCACTTTACACTGACCCAAGTAAGGAGCAGCAAGACTGAAATTCAGAAGAGACAAAGTAGTGCAATGAACAGAAGATATAAATTGTGGCAAGTGGTAGATTTAGGAAGCAGATCAACAGCCTGTCTGTATGGTAGTCACTATGGAGGCTCTGCAGACAATGAGCCACGACAGGGCTCATTAGCACACTCAGATGACTTTCTAAACTGATATAGTTATATTTCACAAAAAAAACATGACATTTCACAAAAAAACAGACTGTTTCTGGCTCCTGCACTCAGTCAGGTCATTCACTTTTTATTCGTTACATTGTCCTGAGAGATTTTGGCTACTATACCATGCGAACAAAAAGCAACTGTTTTCAGAAGACTACACAAGACCTCTGCCACCTCCTTGCAAAGATTTCATTTCTGCTTACGTTCTTAAAGGCCAGAAGGTGAGAAAGAATAACAAAAAGCGATTCAATTGCAACATCAGGCAGCATCTCAAACAGAAAAAAACATATCACAAGCCTATCTTAAGCAAAAAAATTATGAAAAGGGCAACAAGAAATTACTATTGCCGATCCCTAATCCTCTTAAACATACCCCAAACTGTCATTGGAGGCAGATGATTCAACAGAATAATGCCAATAGATTCTTATTCGGATCATAGTGGTATTTTCCAGACACTGCTAGCACATGGGCCAAGACAGCCCCTTTTTCAGACAGCTCACAGTCTAAAAAATGTCAGCTCCTTTCATTGGCACAATGAAGAACTAAAGAACAAAAGCAAGCGACTTGGTCAGGTGAGAACTCCTGCCTGTTTTGCATTAGTTCTTGTACCATCCTCATCACTCAAACACAAGTACCTTTCGCTAGTTTGTTGACCAGGCCATGTGACAGAGCTGGCATCTGTCACATTCAGAAAGTCTCAGAGCTTGGCAACTGCACCCACATTACCTAGATCCAGGCTCAGTGCTCCTGCCTCATCCTGAGGATGGATCCTACCTCTCAGCAGACCTCCTGGAATGTGAAAAAGCACTGGCGCACTCAGTGGAACACTGAGTTCAGGGAATTCACTACTAGAGAACTTCAGAGTCAGAATGAAATTCTTCCTTCATTGAAGTGGCAGCAGTGAAAGAACAATAACAAGAGAAGGTTTTGTTTGGTTGTTTTTTTTAAGTGAGAAGACTGACATTTTCTGTGATTTGAAGCTCTCTCAGGACTCTAAAGTGACAATGCTGATATTTTATCATCAAATTGGAATGCAGCTAGTAAGTATCAGTGATACAAAAAAATTCAGATAATTCAGATGTACAGTGACCCTGTTAAATAGGAATGAGCATTGCTATTTTAGTTGAATAAATGTATGGTTTTTCAACCTTGTATTGCATTGCAGGAATTTCTCCTTGTTTTTTCATAGGAGAAACTCCATGCAGATTCCTCTGTGAAGCTGTATTACAGGACTGGAAATGCTGGAATAGTCTAGAATGAGCCACAGGGCCAACTTCAAGTTCTCTACAGACAGATAATCCAGAACCACACACAACAGTTGACGACTGCAGACAAAATCCCAGCTACAACAAATTCAGTGTCTAAATCATCACTGATTTCAAGAGAGCCAACTTTTCTCTGAAGCTTTGGATCTACAGAACAGTTGGTCTAGTTGTGAAGTATCTACAAGTGGATCAGGAATGGCAAAACTACATGACAATGGACTGAACTGAAGCAAGGAGACCACACACTTCACATGAGCTCAGGACATAAGTATGTCCCAGAAGAGTTCCTGGTGAAGTTAGTGTTGTCTGTCCTCAATAACCAGCATAAATATCACATCGTGAATTCGGGCAAGCTCAACCGAAGTCATGCTGTGTGTCTAACTCACATTAAACACGTACTGGCTAGTAGCTTAGCAACATCAGTATTGTTTTTAATGTTTATGCAACTGATGTCTGAGTTTTTACCACAAGGAAGTTGTAAGACCACCTGTGCAAGAACACAATGATTCACCCCGACGTCCTACGGGATGGATGCTGGTCTGCCCCTTTTTCCCCCCTCAAAGAATAGCTCCATCTGAGGAAAGTCTTTATAAGAAGCCTGTCATGCTGCACAGATGGTCAATTTTGAGTTGAATTTTCTTCTTTGCTTTCTCTTTCCCCTCTTTGTTCTGCTGTTGCTTAAGCATTTCTTAAATGCTATCATTGTCTTGGGCTGTAATTCTCTTTCACGCTTTCAAAACATTATTAGAGCTGGATTCTGCTATGACTTGGTTGAACTCGGCTACCAATGAGACCTATTAGTAAAACAGACTTCAGAAACTACCCTTGTTCTTATGCTTGTCTGTACTACCAAGGGCATTTGACACATCTTTTTTTTGTTGTACAGGACTGTTGCACAGGAACATCATGACCTACCTTGGTCAAGAGTTAAATGAATATGATGAGGCCTGGCTGGCAGGACTCAACAAGAACCAACTGTCTGCGGTAAGCTCTGGTAAACTGAAGTCCACACCACAGTTTAACTGAAAATCAAATGCACAGACATCAATTGTTCAAGAACTGCTGTGTGATACTCTCAGTTAGTACTGCTGGTTGGTACCAAAGCAAAGCTGCATCTGTGTAACAGTTACTTCCTGAGGAGGACCTCTGAATTCCTTCTGCACTCATTTGTATGAGAAATTGTATGAGAAAAGGAAGTTTATACAATGTCAATGTGATTCAGAGATGAAGAAAGCACCAAATGAATGACTCCATATAAACAACAGAGCATACTCCAGCAATGAAGAGTCATAGTGGAGACCAGGACTGAAGATGAGAAGGGACAAAGATGGAATCAGAGTTGGGATATATTGAGGAAAACATGGAGACCAAATCCTGCCTGAGGTTATGCCTACAAAAACCTGCAGAAATCAAAGGGTTGCAGTAGTCCAAGATGGGATACTAGATTTGGAGACAGGCCAGATTGAGAAGATCTGTTTCCTGAAAAAAGGGAGATAATCTTCAATCACAAACCAGGACTAGCTGAAAATGAGACAAAAGAGCTGTGATGAGAATAAGAACACCAGAACGAGGCAAGCACATCCAGGCATCACTGCAAAGCTCAGCAGGTATGTTACAGAGTACAAGTACACTTCATCCAGCTTCTAATTGCTCCTTTTGCAGGCAATAAAATCATTGAACAAGTCCCAGAGAATAAACTCAGTTAACACACCATTAAATACAACAGACTTCCAATTCAAGGCAGGGACATGACCAGATTAAGCTACCCTTGTACAAGCTGGCCAATGGGTAATGTATATCCATTTAATAAATGACNATAAATAAATAAAAAATCTGAGATGCCTGCCATTAGGAGGAATTTCTGAGAGGTAAAAAAGGATACATTCTTTGAATTATGCTTAAACAGAAGAACATTGTGCCATAAACATTCTTTCTACATTTGAACAAGTAGAAAGAACCCCAAGGGAGAAAGCCAGGACTTTGTTATTTTCTCTTATCAGTAACACAATCTTGCGTCCAACCCATCTACCTCCCAATGCAGTTTTCATTTTACACCTTTTGCTCGTTTTGTCAGTATCTCAGCTTGGCTTTGAAATTGTTACCAGAGACTATGGCATTGTTGCAGGGCTGGTTGCCCTCATTTCACAGAGAGCAAGATAATTTATAACATTTATTTCCACTGTCTTGCCTTTTCTAAACATTTTCCAGACTTACAGTAGTTGTGGGCCCCTTCCAAATTCAGTAATCCTCCAGTGACATTCACTGAAGAAGTTTTTCTAAGTAAAACTTTGTTGGCATAGGCATTTAGGCAGTTCTAACTAGTTATAAGCTGAAACAGTTTAACACAAAGAAAGGAGAAGAAAGCATAATGCTAAGGGCACCAGCACAGAAGTCAGGAGTTTGATTAACTTCGACTGTCATGCATTTACTGACAACTTCAGATACTAAAAAGGGGATGGTTCTCTACCACTGGGGCTCCCAGCTTATTTCAGTGTACAGTTTCATGAAATGCAACGAGCCAAAGTGAAAGCCAGATACCTTCCACATAGGAGTTCCCAATTCCCTCCCTCTCTGATCTTGTGCGAACTCTAGCGCTTGTCAGACCTCTACACGAGTCCACCCAATTCACAGAAAAAGAGAAAACGTTCAGTAAGGAAAAATTTGGGTATTTTTCTACTACTTTGATGAGTCAGGGAAGTCCACAAGTGGGCAGGGGTGTTCTTGGCTGCAATAAGATCTTCATGAAGCAGCAACCACCACACCGTATGTGCTCCAGCTCCAGAGTTCTGGCAGTGCTGTGTAAGAATGAGGATATTGCAGGCTCCCACAATGAAAACCAGCTCTGCAGAGACACAGAACTATGTAAATACCAACAGTTGCAAAGCTTCCACTGCAGGGATTTATGCATTCAGAGCATAGTTAGGGAGCAAGAGAAAAGTCAGCTGTGCGTATTTTACATATCAGCCAACATAGCATCAGCTTTAGCCAACTGGAAACCTTTATTGCAATCACTCCTTGCTGCCAGAATGACAACTTCCAAGACATGTAAACAGAGTTAATGTTTTATTTGCTGTCTGTACTGCTTCTACCCTGAACAGCCCTCCAAGCACAGTAGAAAAAGGACAAACAAAATAATAGCATAAAACAAACAAAAAAACAGTTGAAGAAACTACCATTTGTCTAGAACAAAGCCAGGGGATTTACTTCAGTTTCCATATTCAGAAGCTCACTGGCTCTAGCTTCCACTAGCAGGCTTCTTCACTTATTTTAAGATATCAAGAATTATCATTAGAGGGCACTTCTTCCCCCAGTAGAAAATTTTTTTTTTTTTTTTTTTTTTTTTTTTGTTTTTTTTCCCCCGTTATGTGGACAGATACTTCAGACATCTGGAAATGCACATTTACCACATAGCTATAAAATCCTGAAACTAGAGTGCAGCTAGAATTCTATCTTCACATTTTCTACTTTTCCTTCTCAAAAGCATGTCAAGAATGAAAGGAATTTGCATGTCTGAATCCAAATTTACTGAGGCTAAAAAGCCAACCACTTCTGCACTGCAGTAGGTAAACACTAACCTCAAGAATACATGCGAGTTCTATTCCTTTATCCTCTTATTGCTGCTGTCCTTATCCTACAAAGTCTCCTTTAACAGTAACAGATTTTTAAGCGGGTGAGGTGGAAGAGTATTCCTACTCATCTTCTGCAAACAGAACTTCACTCTGCATTTCCATCTGCCAAGGCCACCCATTATTAAGGCTAGTACCCAGACAACAAATGATCCCCTTTCCCTCTGCACATCAAGGTCATAGCACGTGTTTGAAAGCCATGTGCTTGCATACACAGCTGCATTTCATCTACAGGAGCAGATGCACTTCTTCTGTAGATGTGCTGTAAGATAACTGAAGTCTTTTGAGGACATGACAACACCTTCCATAATCCATACTTACAGATGAGGAAAACAGCACGTGTACTGCTGTTTCAGAGCATATTCAGCACTGATGCTAACAAAGCCCCAGCCCTTTCCGGGAAAGGTGTTAGATTAATTTGCCAGAGCTTTTCACTCCCCTGAACTCAGCCATCCTGCTGGCTTGCAGTTTTGATACACTTCCTGCAACTCTTGCCCCAGTCCAAACAAGTTTACCTCTCTTCCTCCAATATTACAGAAACAAAAGCAACTGAGGCAGGAATTTGAAGTGCTGTACAGGAAAAAAGAAACTTCCTCTGAGAAGAATTACAGCGCTAATACAGTTAACATTCGTTTTGGAAAGTGAGGGGTTGAAATGGTATGGTTATAGGCCTAGAATTTCAGCTTGGGATTTCTCTGCAAGTGTCCTGAGCTTAAGCAGTGTTATTTCAACTAAATTAGACGAGGGAATTCTTTCTTGACTAATGCTAGAACAGACTTAATAAAACTAAAGCTGCCCGTATGAGATAGAGGAATCCCATGGCACTATTACTCCAGACTGAAAACTACACCTCTTTCCAATTCCCAGACAGCCAGCTACTCAGCTGATGCCAGTACAGTTCTACTGAGCTCAAGGAAGTCAGACCAGTATGCATCAAACAAGAATTTGGACAGGCAGAACTCTTCATAAGTATTTTAAATAAAAAAATCAGTACCAGAATTCTTTGGCCAAGCTTAACCAAATATGCACATCCAGAAGAAATTCTAACAAATTTAAATATCACACTCATCACACTTATATCACACTTATCTCCTTCATGATTCCTTTTAATTCCTTTTCCTACAGCTTATATTCTATAAAAAGTCGTGCTTGTGATCAGCGGGAATCTTCCATATATCAGCAGGAGAACTGACGTTTCCTGTTTATTATAAGCAGAGAGGTTCTCATCTTCAACCAAAATTTTCCTCATGGGTAAAAAAACAAAACAAAACAAACAAACAAAAAAAACAACAATGGTAGACTGTTTGTTAGGCAGCAACCTGCCATGCAAATTGGAGAAGTGTACAGACACCCACACTTCCTCAGTGAATCTTGGATCTTCATCGTCTCTAACACAACTTCTTTTCTTCTGGTATTGCAAAAATAACTTGTCCCACGTCACTGCTTGAACAGCTGGAGCCCCCAGCAGGCCTATCCGGAAACCCACTGTACTATTTGTGTTCTATTCCCCAAGAATATGCAAGCTTTTGTTTTCCTACTCTAGTTTATAACCACAATGTAGCAAGCAATCCGGAGAGATGACTTCATGAGAACAAGTCCTGTCAGCTCAGTGGAACCATCCACAAGTAGCAAGCTGACCTCACACCTAAGCACTTCAGGATCATGACCTAAAACCCTACTGAACTAGACAAGCAGTCCCTTCTACATTTGTTTCCCTACTTCTCCACCTCCATGCAGATCTTTTCAAGTATTCCTTCACCACTTCATTAAGTAATTAAAAGAACTGATTACATTTCAGCACTAAGTTTACCTTAGTAGGATACGCATGCAAATAAAGCCTGTGCAGTCTAAACTCAAAGCTGTCTTCTAAAGCTAGTTATCTTATCACTGTGTTGTAGATACAAGTAGACTCAAACACAACAAACCTGTGCTGCATTTGTCCTTATAGTGGGGGTGAAACAGCCAAAGATGGCAAATGACAGAACAGACTACTCAGCCCACCTCCCTCCCAGCACAACTTTGAAGCAGAGACCACAAACTAGGCATAGTTGAGTGACAACTACCATCAGCATCACATCTTTTTCACTCAGCTGTAGCTTACACTTCAGGGTAGGAAGCCACGTGTTTTTACAGCTAGTCTGATTTGTACGGTCACCTTTTCTTGTTGCTTCCCTTCAAAACTGTGTTTAGAAACATCCTAGCTGCATTAGTTTGTTATTACTTTGGTACAGTGATTCAAAAACCTGGCACACATTCAAAAAACTTGCATTGTACAGGCCTCCATGTACCAGTTTATCGCAATAAGACATGCCAGCTGCTCAGCTAGACAGCAGCTTCAAACCTTCACTAGCCTAAATCTCCCAAACGCCAGTTTCCATATCTTCAGACACATAAACCACCAGCACCTTACACATCAAATGATAAAAGTCAAAAACCCACGTAATAACAATGGCAGGTTTATTATCGTAACCTGTAAGTCAGGTTTTAGAAACATGCGTCCTTGTGTTACATAATGGATGTGGATACTTCACTGTGTACCAAAATGGTACAATACAGAGTCTATAGGTTTCTCAATTAAGATAACAAATCTTGAATATAATCCAGATATTCTAAAAGTATCATATGAGCAATGTGGAAGAAAGTCATTGCTCATGAGCAGAAGTGAACGATGGGCCTGAGCACGCTCCAAACTCTGAAGGATACAACTGAACTAAAGCATTTGGGGAGCGGGGGAAAAAAAAACAACAACAACAAAAAACAACAGAACAACAACAACAACCACCAACCTAATTTCAAACTCCAAACACATTATTAGCAGGAACCTGCCTGAGGCAAAAGGGAGTTATTTTTTCAACTTAACAGAACCCAAAAAAACTCAAATCCACCTCACTTCCCTTATATGATTATTAACCATGAGTCAACTGGAAGGCAGCAAACAGGAGTTAACAAACAGAAGAGAAACAGAGGAAACATTGTCTTAATTTAAGACTATATAAGGGCCATCTTGTCTTAAACTGAGCATGACTGGCTACCATCTGCTCCTCATGCCACATACAGCACCAATGGTTAGAAAGGAACTAGATCTTCTTTCCTATTTTTGGTATGTTTATCATTTCAAAATTCATGTTTTATAATGTGTCCAAAGCACAGTAAACCTAAATACAAAATGTCAGTTCAAACTAAGCAGAAGGTTCACCTGAATCAAGCGTGTTGATATACAGAAATACTGGGCATTAACTGGTCAATCAAAGCCATGAGATGTGACCACAGAAGTAACACAAAGAGATGGCTGCATACAGCACTGTGACCTCAGGAGGTTCAGGAGTGCAGGCAGGAATCATCCCAACTCCTCGCACAGAGGGTCTATACTCTAAGGACTGTTTTGACAAGGCTACAGTTCGGCTCCATACTTAGCAAGCAGAAGTAAAGATGCATGATAAAATCTTGTAGGGGAAAAGGAAATCAGTTGGGGGAAAACATGTATGATGCAGAAGGTTCTTAAAGCAAGAAAAACCAATCCAGTGGTGAGAAATTAGGGAGGCCAAAGGAGGACAAGGATGTCAAAAATAGGCTGAGAGAGAGGCTCATGACGTTCTTTAAGTTACTCAAGTTGGGGGACCAAAGATGATAGGAAGTACCCTGATGTTCATTTATAAGCAAACACCAAAGTTCTCACCACTATAAATAACTACCTCCTCTAGCTGCTTCAGATGGAGACACACTTGGGATGGAAAGAGGGAAGGAGCATCTCTAACATTATTTCCTCTCAAAGTTCAACATGGAGATAACAGTTTCTCACATAAGAAAATGCTACTGATAGTTCTTTCACACACACACACACAAAAAGCAGTTAAAATTGAATCAGAATGGATTCAATGTTGAAAAATTTTAATGAAGCAAGTGTCAAACAAGCACATCAACTTCTTAAAAACAAAGGGACTCCAAAAGTTTAGTTACAAAAGAATTTTACAGAAAACTTGGCATCTCGACAATTCCAAACACAGTAATCCAAGTAACGTATTCTCTTTTCATGTAGTTCTCTTAACATTTCTTTAAGTGATGAAAGCATTTTTATCCTGCTCCTCTCCTTGCCACAAACATTTCGTTTTGTTTTCCACATCAGCAAACACTGAAAAATGTAAACTGAAGTCACACTCAAAAAACACTAGAAAAACAAAGTCCATTTTTATAGGGTTAATCACTGTAAATCAGAAGTGTCTTAATGAGACAAAACATCAGCTGGAGTATCAGTGGTGAGCAAGAAATTACTCTTTCCACAGATGGATATAACACTGCCCCTCCTTCCTCGTGGGAAAAAGCAAAAGATTTGTCAGCCCCCAGTTAATAACATAGCCTTAAATCTCCCATCCTTGCATGCTACTCAACAGAATGATGTATTAGCAGTATGCCACACGCTGATAGCTGCATTGAATTTATGTAAGCAGGGGCAGCCTGCAGCCACCCATACCTCATTTATGGAATGTGTATGTCACAGCCTGGAATTCCATCCTAATATCCCACTACATAATAATTTCTGGAATCTTTATGGGATATAACTCCAGGTAGGTATTAAGTTGCCACAGACAACTTTAGAATTTCATTAATCGACTTTTGGCTATGCAGTCCATTTTGGCCACATTTAAATCAAAGTAAAACATCACTAATGCTACACAACCAGGCATGCACAGGAGAGGAAGGTATAGGTGCATCTTCTGAAGACATTAATCCATAGGATTTTTTCACCACACAATGTTTGTTATAGAATCCACTGACAAAGTTGATGTCAACATCAGTTGGTGTCATCCAAGTAACGGAAAATAGCAGAGGTCAGTTCAGCAAATCACAGTTCCTTTTTGTGAAGCCTTGAAAATAAGCCCGAAGACAAGAGAAAGGAGTCTCCTCCCTGAAGGAAGACTTGAATATACATGGAAACCCTTGCTGATTGGCTACAGCAATAAATCCATGAGTAAGTGGAGACCTGACATACAAGGTGTTGACCTGGAGATGGCTTCAGGCAAGCATGAAGTCAGTGTACATAGCACGGGAAAGAAGAAACTGCTGTTAAATATTCAAATACTTGCATTACAGACACATGAAAGTGATCCCGACTGTGATTCACACAAGTAATAAAAGCAATCTCCAGTTTGTAACAGGGAAATCCTGAAAGATTTCTGAAGCAGGAGCAAGGTGACTCATGTGGAAGAAAGGGCATTTCCATGATTACCATAAAGCTCAAAGATGTCCAACAGGTGCTCAACCACCGTCTGAATTAACAATTTGACTGGAATCAAAGGACAGAAAATGATTTGCGTAAGTTAGTGCAGACAGTAGGGGCCATCGTGGACAAGACGTGCAGCCATAGCTCAGTAAAATCAGTCTCTAGCATGCAAAGTTCTACCCGATGCAAGCAGAAGGACATTTAGGTCACACTGGAACACAATACGCTGCATGCTACAGGCTTCACAGGCTGTACTTTAACTGTACAGAAGTTGAACAGCGCTCATGTGCTGTAATGTAGAATACTGTGGGCTGCTATGTGGGCCTAGCTGCTAATAACCTTCTCTGCTATAAGAATTCATGCAAAAACACAAGTGCTGCTTCCAGGTGCACTGCTTCTCAGCACCTATTTCAGAAGGACAGAAGATGCAATTCCCCCACCCGTTTCTCTTTCTATAGAATACTGCTCTCACGAGATCATTCCATCAGACAGTAAGCTGACAATTAAATTAGAATGAGCAACATATCAGAGAAAAGGCAAACTGTTTTGTGGCAGTCTAAAATGGAGATTTCTTTTTTCCCCAGCCAACTGAGAAGAGCTAACACTTTCTACCTTGACTATCGCTGACCTATGTGGTAGTAAAACGTTCTCCCCAACATTTTCAAGACATAGCAGCAGCTCTACACAGAAGAGCGGGTTGCTGTGTGCAAGAGAGGTGCTTGTAGACAAGAGGAGGGAAGAAGTCCATCTCCTGGTAGAATCAAGTCCCAAAGTACCAACCGCAGCCAGTCTCAAGCCAGGAGCAAACTCGCATCGTAGAAGTCGCAGGCTAAGACAAAAAAACAGAGATCTGCAGAAGGACAGCTTACATAAACATGGCAGGTGGGGCAGGACAGAACAGCACCCCAAGGAAGACTGCCCGTTTCAGCCGAGAACACGAGCCCTGCTGTCCAGGACTGAAAGTATCAGGTAGAAAGATCAAAAGAAAACTCAAGTGGAGGAAGGCCAGTCCACACGATAAACATGAAAACAAGCTGAAAGACACTAGAAGACATTAAGCAATGCAACACAAGTTGTTACTACAGCACAGAGGCTGACTTCATTTCACAGAGATTTCACCTCTGTAGTCAGCAAGTCCACAGAACATATGCACCCTCAAATCTAGCAGAATTAATAAGAAACTGAAGATTGCACAGAAGTTGCATGCACTTAAAGGTTTACACAGAGGACAGTTCCAAAATGTTTAGTGGGCGATATCCGTGGCTTCTTAAAACCTTTTAATGCATCCATCTGTTTGTCCCACTGACAAACCACAAAGGCAGGGACCAGGACAAACCTGCAGTTCTGCCTCCCACCCCTAGTCTTTCCCTCATGGCTTCTTATTCCACACTGGCCAAAGAAATTTTGAAAAGTATCCCTGGGTCACGAGACCTGCAGATGAAACAGAAAAATAAGTGTTAGAAGACTACAAGCTGTCAGGATTTAACAGGACACTGTGACATTATTTTTGGATGATACATCCGAAAACACAGTAGTAAGAAGTATAGCACAGCAGCCTACAGAGGGAGAACAATATCAGAGTAACTCCTGATTTCATAACTGCAAAATCCTGCTTCCACTCAAAAGATCAGAGTGCTAAATAAGAAACACTTCGTCTTCTCCTCACATGTACTGTTTGTACAAAGAAGTTCTCTTTACCATGTAGTACAGAAAACCAATCACCAGTATAATCAAGTAGCCACCAAAAAAAGCCATCTCAGTTCTACAAAATATAGTTTTTCAAACGTATCATCATGAACAGATTTGTTCCATGAAATTGATTTGTAATGTGTCTCAATCACAAACAGACCATTTGGTTGATAGAGATGACATTTAGAAGAATTAACATAATTTATATGCAAAGGGACAATGACGACAGTCTGCTGTTACAATTTATCAGATGCCAGCTGAATCATTTTATCCAAAGCTTCTCCCTCATTTGGGAGCCCTACTTTTTTTTCTAGGTTTGCACCCATAAAGCCCAACCTTCTTCTCTTCTAAGATTTTGTCAAAACTGTCAAGTGAGCATCAGTGTAATAGCCCCAAGAATTACTAGATCATCATATCCAATCACATGCACATATTTGTATAATGAAACTAGGTGATTATTAATCACATTTTTAATTGCCTCACTGTTTCACTGCTGAAAGTAGGGAAAGTATTTGGGGGAGGGGGAGTGAGGAATGAAGTTTTAATATTTGATTATAAAGAGGTAGGAAGAATTCTAAAGCAATAACTCTTTTTGTTAAACTTGATTTAGCTATAATTGATTTGAGGGGAAAAAGAGGAAAATATTTGCATTTTGAGAAACCCGGGAAACATCCATTAATTAGGAAATAAGAATCCCCATGACATGAAAACCTAAATCTAGATCTCAGTAGCCTTAAGATATGATTTTTCTGACAAGGTGCTTAAAGGACAAGGATTTCTTTCAGGGTCTGGCACGCCCTTCTAACAACTCAACAATGAGAAACTGCTTTCCCTTTTTATACACACTGCAAAATCTCCCCATCCTCTAAATCTCTTTCTGAGATTTGAAAACAGTACACAAAAATGAGAAGGTTGATGAGCTACTGAAAAACCCCAGACCTGGATCAACAAGCTGTTCCCCTTCACAAGCAGCAGCAATAAAGCCACTTCTTTATTCTGCTGGGAGCTCAGACATCCCTTAGAACCACAGTCCGTTCCATCTGGCTACCCTCTGGAAGGACAATGATCTTTTAGCTCCAGCCATGTTATAGCAGGGAATGTGTAATTATGTTCTACACAGGATCACAAAAGGTCAGAATCAGAAGGGATGAAAAGCCCTGCCTTTGTATTTGCAGATGGCACAACCTCGATTTACCTACATTTCTAAACACCATTCCAGATGTGCAGTGGATCTGTCAAAGTATCCAGGTACACAGGTATAATAATAATATCGATCGGCAAATTCCTAGTGGCTGTCTAGTGTCGTGCATTGTAATGGGAGGAAGTAAATGTGGGAAATGCAAGGAAGCAGAGCAATTCAGAAAGACTGAATTTTCTTTGTTGATTTGTTTTTCCACTCAGTTCCTTATTGTACTTTTCTAAGCTGCTCAACAGAAGCAAAAGTACAGAATCATGAGATCAGGACTAATGTACGCAGAAGTCACATGATCATAAATCTCAGCAAATGCTGCATCTAGCCTGAGCCACACATTACTGCTTTATTTAGATGTAAACCTTCCTAACCAGAGGAGTCTGACTACAGGTACTAACAGCTTGGTAGCTGTAGTGCATTTTCAGTTCATAACGGAGACCAGTTCACCTGTACTCTGAGGCAAATAAGATTCCCATGTGACCAGCAGATCAGATTCTACAATTAATGCTGAATTCTTCAGATTTACTTCACTCAAGAAGCTAACCTTCTTCTGCATTAGACACCGTATCACTAAAATGTAAATAATCATTCCTCCATTCTTATCGAACTGTTTGAGTTGGAAGGGACCTTCAAAGGTCATCTAGCCCAACCCCTCTGCAACAAACAGGGACATCTACAGCCAGATTACCTAACAGAGATGCACTGCATTAACAGGACAAAAGAGCTAATTACACCTTGACAGAAAGGTCTTGGAGAATTGTAAGGATAATTTAAGAGCTCTTTAGTGCTGTTCAACACTGTCAACTAACACTGTTCAACACTCCATTTGACTTTCATTAAGTTAACCTGCGCCTACAGCTTTGAGGAAAAAGCCACTTTGATTGTGCAATACAGTGATCAGCACAAGAACCCATGTCAGAAAAAGTGCCAGAGGTACTGAGCAGATGCCAAGCAAAAGCAGCCTAAAGCAAGCACTTACCACTCGCTAGCGTTCAAGTCGGTTCACCACATCTCGGACGGTGGCTATGAGGGTCTCGTTCTCCTGGGGGTTAGCCATAATAATACCGTGCAGCCTATTCATGTAGGAGTCGATCGTTTCCATCGTGGGTGTTTCCCCACTACCTAGTTAACACAGTAAGTGAGCCACAGAATACTTAGATGACTGCAGCAACTCTGAGAAATTAAGGCTGTTAAGGGCAACATGGGGCAACATGCAAACTGCTATAGGAGCTGCTTTGGCATGCACCACACCATTTCACCACCTCTTGTGACAGATGTCCTCCTAACTCCGAAGTGAGTAGTTCCAAGGGCATCAGGACTAATGAAGCTTTGTTTTCGCTGGTTTAGGTCTCAAAGTTAATTATAATACACTCTTGCAGCTGGGCATTTGAGTATCTAAGCAGATTCCCTGGCATCTGACAGGATAGATACAGTCTCTCTCAAGTAATATCTTTTCTATTTAGTAACATTTTCAAGCACAAGAGAGCAAAGACTGAACACCTCACTTCCGTAGGAAAAAAAAAAAGAATAAGAGCAGTAAGAAAAAACACCAATAATAAAACTTCCCCCGCATGCATTTTATGATTCCAGAATCTAATACAACAGAAGCGCTGGAACAGCCAACACCGTAGGATTACAACAGCTGGCCATCTGCTGCGAGTTCACAGAAACACCTAAACATTAGAAATTAAACTTAAGGTTGGACGCAGAGTCCTAAGAGAAAAATAAGTCTTACCTGGCAGTGGGACTCCAGCAAAGCTGGTTGTGAGCGCTTGCCGTAAAGTCTCTAAATGCTGCTGCAGCACTGTGTTGCGGCTCCGCTCTTGTATTACATCCACCTCCAGTTTCTCCACTGCCGTACGCATGCTCTCAACATGTTTCTGCAGGGCAGCATTCCTCTCCTCAAACTCCATGTTGGATTTACGCAGCTGTCGCAGCTCGGCTTCACGTGCTGTAAACGTCAAACCATTCCCATGGAGTCAAGCACAAGAAACCATAACTGCGATTGGTAGGTAATGGTAGGTTATAGATGAAAAAGCAACATGCTGTGGAGTGCTGCCAGCAGTACCTAAATAGCACCCACCTTATCTGTCTCTAGAAATTAAAAGACATGCAAAGCATAGAAGTGAATAGGGGAAACTGAGCAGAAAGGAAGAATGCAAGAATGGTTTCAAATGCATTCAGTACGACATATCTCAGCAGCAGTACCAAGAGGCCTACAAACAAGATAACAATTACAAAAACACATTTCCACTGATCATCAGGAAGAGTATCTGAACTTGAAGTCTGTTCATTCAAGAAAAAGTCTCCAGGAAATCTGGCAAAAATATCCTCAACTCTCAGTACATGCAACTACCAGAATCAAACAGAGTAACAGAAAATAAGCCAGTGGAATCGTCCACATATCTAGGAGAACAAATTAAAATACTGCTAGCCAGCCTGAACCATCATCATGCTAAGTCCTGGGTATTTCTTATGCCTGAAGAACAGCAGCTCCAGCTTGGAATAGCTGGAATGACGACAAATAGAGCTCAAACACCAGCACCATTCCGCAAAAAGGCCAGTTTTGAAACACAAAGCCAAGAACAACTTCTGTTGCAGCCACTGTGTTTATACAGAGGTAAAGTAGTATCAGAAATATTAACCAGCTATACCCAAGTCATTACTTCAGCTGAGGCAGGACAGCACAAGGACTCTTCAAGTGGACAGCACCTGGAAAAACCTTTGGAAAAGTAAAGAGAGGGACCCTGAACAAGTTTAACTTACCTTTACTATGATTCAAAAACTCTTCTGTGAATATTGGGATATCAAAAACAGATCTCTCCTTTGTGTCTGCTTCCTTCTACAAAGAAGAGAATAATACTGCTAATTTTCAGGGATTCATGAAACAGTTTTGATCAAGTAAACAGAAAGAGAAGAGAAACCAAAAACAGAGGCAGATAAACAATTAGTGAAATAATATCCAGTAAGAAACGATGAGAGCTTGAAGACTTGGTGAAAACACTTGTAAGGCATCCATGTTAGGTTATTCATCCCTATTATGGACAGTGGAATTGAGTGCACCCTCCGCAGGTTTGTGGATGACACCAAGCTGTGCGGTGCCTTTGACAGGCTAGAGGGAAGGGATGCCATCCAGGGGGACCTGGACAGGCTGGAGACGTGGGCCCATGCCAACCTCATAAAGTTCAACAAGGCCAAGTGTAAGGTCCTGCACCTGGGTCAGGGCAATCCCAAGCACAAATACAGGTTGGGCAGAGAACGGCTGGAGAGCAGCTCTGAGTAGAGGAATTTGGGGGTGTCGGTTGATGAAAAACTCAACATGAGCCAACAATGTTCGCTCACAGCCCGGAAGGCCGACTGCATCCTGGGCTGTATCAAGAGAAGCGTGACCAGCAGGGAGAGAGAGGTGATCCTGGCCCTCTACTCCGCTCTCATGAGACCCCACCTGGAGTGCTGCATCCAGTTCTGGGGCCCCCAACACAAGAAGGACATCGAGCTGTTGGAGCGGGTCCAGAGGAGGGCCACGAAGATGATCAGTGGGCTGGAGCACCTCCCCTATGAAGGCAGGCTGAGAGAGCTGGGGTTGTTCAGCCTGGAGAAGAGAAGGCTCGGGGGGGACCTGACAGCAGCCTTCAGTACCTGAAGGGGGCCTGCAGGAGAGCTGGGGAGGGACTCTTCAGAAGGGCGTGTAGGGACAGGATGAGGGGTAATGGCCACAAACTGGAAGAGGGGAGATTTCGGCTGGATATTTGGAAGAAATTCTTTCCTGTGAGGGTGGTGAGACATAGGAACAGGTTGCCCAGAGAGGCTGTGGATTCCTTCTCCCTGGAAGTGTTCAAGGCCAGGCTGGATGGGGCTCTGAGCAGCCTGGTCTAGTGGGAGCTGTCCCTGCCCATGGCAGGGGGGTTGGAACTAGATGATCTTTAAGGTCCCTTCCAACCCAAACCATTCTATGATTCTATGATTACTGCTACCCAGGTGCAAAAACGTACTGGTAGGCTCAGCACTGGCTCCCGGCAAAGAGGAGGGAGAGGGTGCTGAGAAAACCACATGAAATTCTTCGAGTAATGTTCTAGTATGGCAAAGAGAGAGCTGAAATTTGAGGGGGTTTGATCACACCCTTCCTTCTAGAGTCACATGCAGACAAAGGAAGGTACAGATATCCTGGATATACTACTGCCTAATAAATATTCTCAATAGAGTAATGTTTTCTTCTAGGGTGCTCACATTATGACAGCCATTTGCCTATCTTCAAAGCCTGTAGATTCAACCAGGCAATGCCTAAGGGACCTGACATGAGTACAAATCTTTGAAATCTTACCAGTCAGACGTTGTCTGACTGCATGAAGTTAGGCCTACGTTCACCGAACCAAATGGCCTAAGAAAAGAAGCAATCGCATTACAATGGAGAAAGTAACAATGGTTCAGCCACTGCTGATCACAACTAATAATTGTTTCATATATCACTATATGTCATATTTATGAATCTAGGATTTGGAGGAAGACAAATGTTCTATTCCAAGCCAACAGATGAGCTCTCTGAGATAGTTTCTCCGTGGTCTTCATGGCTATATCTGCCTTTTACAAGTTTCTTCTTATCCTCCCAAGCCTTATCCTCTCATTGCTTTCACTGTAAATTAATAGTACTTATTCGATTTGTTCACTGCAATTCTTTTTGTAGGTCACCTCTATATGTAACAATTACAATGAGTCCAACCCAGAAACTAAATCATGAACACCTGAGTGGAGCAAGGGGAAGAAGAAAGGTTTCCATGATTTGAGGTCCTTATGTTTTCTCAAGAAATAATTTCATCAGATCCCAGCTATTAATCACACACACACTGACAATAGCCAATGCAGATAAGAAAGCAGTAAGACAACAAGAAGCTTTAGTCTTGCTTCCAGTAATGACCTGAGCGAGTATACACTTCTAAAAGCAACTTAAGTCTTTTTTATTTGTTCCTGGCACATAGAGGATTGTACTTCTTAACGACCTTGCAGAAAAGATGCAAAATAAAATAAAACAAACAAAAAACTCAAATGAAAAGAGATTTTTCAGAACACCATATTGCTTAGAAATTAACAGCCTGTGTACAGACAAGCTTTTTCACTGGTTTTTGTTTGCCATCTACTGATTACCATGAGAGAAGTTCCGTGGCCCTAGGAAATAGAACTGGAGAGAGAAAGTTTAAGCGCTGCAAGGAGAGACAACAGTCAGCCAAGATGTACAAGGTTTGTGATAGTTCTCATCAAGTATAGGACCTTATCTCCAGACGTTCATTGCTCTTCCAGTACTTACACATGCAAAGTGTGTGGGGGGGGAGTTTAAGTCAGAGATTTCCCACTGATTTGGCTACATTATTCTCTCCTCACGGAACACGCTGCATTCATGTTCCTGCAGAAATCAGTACCTCAAAACAGCAACCTCCAGGTGTTAAACATGGAAGGTTTATCTAGGTCTCAAGCTATTTTACCTCAGAGTTTCCAATTTAAGAAAAATATGGGGACAGTTACAGCTTTCTCTGCTTTGAAAAATTCAATAGTAAACATTTTGCAAGTTCAGTCTCTAACACACCAGATACTGATGTACAGAATGAAGAGGCTTACCTCATGATCATGGACTGGCTGTCTTGCTCCATCTGAAAAAGAAAATACACAAACAAAAAAAAAAAAGAGAAAAGAAGAACTAAAAATTAAAGCACTTACACAACAGTTACAGGCAGAAGACTTGTGCAGCTTTCCTAACAAGTCAGACAGAGCCTGCGTCTAAATTTGTATGCTTTTAATGCACATCCTCCCATACAATCCAGATACAGTTAAATCTACATCAATCTAATCTCTTCAGACACAGTTGATGCCAATGCCATAGACAGAACACGCGCTTTTTATAAGTCAAAGGGTTTCAGTGGGTGTCTGGCTACATGTCTAGCTGGGAACTTTCTAACTAGGCACGCGTTTTTGTCTTGCTCAATACCTTGTCGGTGCGATTTGCCTTTTTGTCTGTCCTGTGCTTTCCTGCTGAAGACTTTGTAGGCTTCAGTCTTCTGATACTGCTCCAGCTCCCGCATGTAACGCTCCTTATCTCTATCTGCTTCATCAAGGTATCGCTGAAACAAAAAAGTCGAAGAGTTTCAGGGATTTTCCTCCCCTTCCGGAGGAAGGGAAGAAAAACAGCTTGTCAGATGAAGTGCTGATCCATTGCACCTATTCAAACAGAAAAGAAGTGAAGAAACAACGAGAACGTGCATGGGATGCAAAGGACTAAGATTTCTGGATAAAATTACTGTACTCTGGTGTCCCCTTTTTTCACTTTTTTTTTTTTTTTTTGGTTGTGGTTTTGTTTGGGCTTTGTTTTGGTTTTATTTTAAAAATCCAAATTGCTACTCTGTTAACTTTTCATAAGATCTAGAGATAACCTGCTGTTAGGCCACTCAATTCAACAGACTTACAGACCCACACAGACAGAACAAATGCTTAAGAACTGCCTGTCTGTGGCTGGGATTAAATGTTACCAAACAAGAATGCATTCTTAACAGATCATGGCTTAAGGCTCAGATGCGTAGCAGTGAGGTTCCAGTACACTTGTTGTCATGCTCCCAACAGACAAAGAGCACTGCCATTCTACAGCCTCATGCTTCCCTCCTCATCTAAGAGCTGAACAAAACATTGCGGTTACCAGTGCTGCACAGATTAAAAGAGAAAAGAGCCCAGAAGGATTTATCAATTTAAGCTACCTGCATTTAGGTTAAAAAATTATGTCTTTTCTAGGCTGCAGATGTTTCACACATCTGCATAATGGAAGGAGCTTAACTGGGGAATTATTTACAGGAAGTGATGAACAGAATACCATTTAAGGAGTGGTCACAATACTTACTAGTGGCATCCTTTCAATAAATAGCTACTTCCCAATTCCCTCCCTCGCCAGCAGTTTAAAATTAAATGGAAGCATTGAAGCAGAACCACTCAGTTGCCTGGTATGATTTGTATTTCCACAAAATCATCAGGGCAATTTACTTAATGATTCCATGCATTTGGAATATCATCTTGACCCTGCTGAGGTCACCGTTCATGTCCTGGATTTGGGTTTAAATTTGCTGACACTGGGCTTACACCGCTTTTGGACACTGAATTCCTCCATATGACATTCATTCCTCTTTCCCATCTCCNCAGATGAATTGCATAAGCTATGGAATGTCTCAACAGAGCACTTGCCACTGTTCTGAACATATTCTTGCACTATCCAGAGGGCACAGTTCTCCTCAAGCCACACCTCGATGAGATATTATGGCCCTACCAGGGTTCATTATTTGAACTCTGGAGGACCTGTGCCCCTTATTTGAAGAATATTCCTAAACACAACTTCAATCAAAAGTCGCTGTTAATCTCCTCACTAACCAACAATATTCTCATTTAACAATANATGAACAGAATACCATTTAAGGAGTGGTCACAATACTTACTAGTGGCATCCTTTCAATAAATAGCTACTTCCCAATTCCCTCCCTCGCCAGCAGTTTAAAATTAAATGGAAGCATTGAAGCAGAACCACTCAGTTGCCTGGTATGATTTGTATTTCCACAAAATCATCAGGGCAATTTACTTAATGATTCCATGCATTTGGAATATCATCTTGACCCTGCTGAGGTCACCGTTCATGTCCTGGATTTGGGTTTAAATTTGCTGACACTGGGCTTACACCGCTTTTGGACACTGAATTCCTCCATATGACATTCATTCCTCTTTCCCATCTCCACCAATGTGGCTGCTGAAGGAGCACAGTCACTGAGTTAACAAATGTTTCCTTGTGTTTTGGACTGATCGTTTTGGGGCAGTAAGTTCTGCTGTACTACCTGTAAATACATGTCACAGGTTTTCTAGTGCCAGTCTGCAACATATTTCCTCACACCGGAGAAGTTTATTCAGATGAATTGCATAAGCTATGGAATGTCTCAACAGAGCACTTGCCACTGTTCTGAACATATTCTTGCACTATCCAGAGGGCACAGTTCTCCTCAAGCCACACCTCGATGAGATATTATGGCCCTACCAGGGTTCATTATTTGAACTCTGGAGGACCTGTGCCCCTTATTTGAAGAATATTCCTAAACACAACTTCAATCAAAAGTCGCTGTTAATCTCCTCACTAACCAACAATATTCTCATTTAACAATAATCATATTCCAACAAGGAAAAGGGAGTTTAATGGTACCCGTTTCTCCTCAGGAGGAAGTTTACTCCATTCATTGCCCAGCATCCTGGTGATCTCTGGGAAAGGGACTTCAGGCCTCTTTGCTCGAAGCTGCTCCCTACGCTCATTCATGAATCGCACATACCCCGTGAGGGGGGATTTGGGGGCATTGCTGTCCCTAAGAGGTTTCTTCCTCTTTCTGCCTTTGGCCCAGCCTCCTCGTTTAGTTCTTTGCTGCTGCAAAATGAAAATGGAAGAAAATTCAGATTGAAGGAAAAGAATTACCACCACTAGAAGGAATAAATATTCATGTCTCAAACATTTTCATCAGGAGTATTTGCTGTAATACATCCTCCTCACCATGGATGTTCTTCAGTAAATTTCAAACCTTACCTCAGAGCAATTCTGACTTCCCCCTAAGCAAAGACAGACAAGAAGTCTGGCTGTGAGAAGCTGTGCATCACCCCTCGTCCAGCGGGACAGCACAGTAACGCTTGCACCAACTTTTGACTGTAAAACTAAGAGGACTGATAACTCAGGAAACCAGCACCCTCCCTCCAATGCAACTGCACTTTTTTTTCTAAACATATTATGCTAGCTCACAATTCCTTCCCCCCACAGCCCAACTCTCCCAAAGCATGTGCCTCAATATCACATTTGGAGAGTCTCTGTGTATTAGCTAGTAATTGCAAACTATGGGAAGGTGCAAAATGCCTACCAAATCTTTTGCATTCTTGCACTATGTGCCCAAAATGTGGCTGACAGAACACTACGTAGGCTTTTGTATTCTAGCTTGTTCTATAGGCTTTGTTTTCCACTAATCATCTCCAATAAAGAGATGAACAAACTTCAAAGGAGGAACATTGTCAGATTTTCCTGTGGCACACAGCTCTCAGGAATCACAGAACGATCACTCATTCTCCTGGTTTCATATTACTACTGCAGCCATCTCCAGACAACACTATTTTCTGTACACTACGTACACAGAACTACTTCAAAACTTCTAATCTCTCCCCAAACCAACATGTTCCTGCCATCATGCTAGCTTTAGATCCCTTTCTGGAATTTTACTAGTTCCTTAAGCAAGGATCTCAGAGCTGACGACAAACTACAAGGAGGAATATCAAATGCATCCATCAAAATACCAAAACCACTTTCATGTCGAGCTTCAGCTCCCTCATGATTTAGACACCAAATATCAGTGTGGAATAGTACACAAGCTGCAGCCTTAAGAAGTAAGCATAATGCTTTTGAAGACATCAGTTACTCCCAGAGGAGTGCAGTGGTCTCACTTTCCTGCCCCACAAGAGAGGAAATATTGCAGCAGCAGAACATTCAGTCTTCAGAAAAATTCGAGGCAGTACCAGTCTGGGTCCCTGCTCGCTACGGTAGATGCTCGAGATGTTCTCTGCACTGTATGACTGGCAGCTTTCATCTGCTATCTGTATGCAGTTGTGCAACACGGGAGAAATAACTAGGCAGAATCAAAAGATGAAAATGGCATATGGATGAAAATTTGTGATCCTATCCAAGAAAATCTGATTAGGTAAGACAAACTGCAAAGACAAAACTCCATGCTTCTGTTTCACTGAGAAGTTACTATTATTTCATCTCACCTCCTCCTCTGGCTTCTGCTCAGCGTTTTCAGCAGTATTACTGGGCTCATTTTGCAGCTGCTGAACCTGTGACAAATCCTCCACCAAATCTGGGTTATTCACAGACTGTGAAGTTCCACCAGCGAATGAACTCTCAGAATGAGCTAATCTGAAAAAGCACATAATAGCAAGAGAAAAATTTAATCATCATATTGCTAAATCACTTCCTTCCTAACCTTCTAAAACATGCAAAAATACTGCAAATATATTCAGTTTTGACACTATCAAGATAAAGATTTCAAAAAAGTCACTTCTGAAGAACTGGCTGTTCCATCCAAGCAACTGCTACAGTTACCACAGTTACAATGAAAGCCAGCTTGATTTCTGAAGTGTTACTTTGTCTCATTTTTAGTGAAGCTTTTGACTACACCAACTGTGAAGGAAATCAGTATTTGAATCAGAAAGCATGAATCTACACTTCAAAAAGAAAAAGAAGTTAGAAATTTGAAATTAAAAGTCTCATCTTCAACAACATACACCTTTCTGGTTACATTTAATGCATGTCTCCACAAATACACTTAAAGGATTGTGTCTGTGTATGATTTTGGATTAAATTTCATGCAGTATCATCTCTCGTTGATACGTGTGGATATTTAAAGCACAAACATGCCTAGGTCCCAAGAGATTCCTGAGTGGCCCCTATCTAATTTTACTGCAAGAGCTGTATCCATCAGCCATACTCTAACAGAAAGGGCAAGCTCTATGGAAGCAAAGAAAAAAAAAGTTCTGAAGATGGGTATATAAAGATGAGCATGTATTTGGGACCAACAGCTTCAGTCATTCTCACCACTGCGCTCAGTGGGCAAATTAATGCAGATTTTGGGACTCCCCTCAGATTCTAATTCCTTATTAAACCAGGCTATTATTCAGCCTTGTGCTGTTACACTCATGAAAATGTCTGTAACGGCAGCATATGCTTCAAGTCTACTGTGTCCATTCACACAGCTCTACAGCTAATTACATACACATCAAACAAGGTAAATATTAAAAAGGGTTCCCACTAATGTAGAATACAGCTCTTGAAAATTGAGATATTTGAAAAAACTTGTTAGCTGAATGCCTGCAGGGAAATCTGCCTTTACTTAGAGAGAACAGCCTATTTTCATTAGTCACTGTTATCAGCAATCAGGGCATAATTACCGGTAGAGAAACAAGGGCTGGAGACCCACGCCTGGCTTTCATATACCAGATTGAGTTCATGTTATTAACAGCTACAGAGGTGAGATTGGAAAAATCATCCACACTCCTGTAACAGTATTCAGTTCATATCAAAAAGCAAACGGAACAATACAGTTTCTCAGAATCACTGGCACGGCTCGAAAAACACCTCAGTTTTTCTGTTACTCCTTACCAGGAAAGCTTTTTAAACTACATGTATAACACAAACTTCAAGGGGATGCGGCCAGTTGCATAGAAAGTTGATGAAAGTTTGTTTAAACACTAACCCCTCTTAAGCACAAACCTACTTTAAACACGTATCTCCTTTGGGACCAGCAAGTCTGAAGTCCCAGACAAATAAATCCAAATTTGAAGCAGGTGTCTCCCTATCTACTTTTACAGGGCTTTGTCCCTGAATTTCATTGCTTGGTGCTTTACACAATGTAAAAGAAACTAAGTATCGACACAAAGCAAGAATCTCAGGTACTCCTGACAGACTCCCACTTTTACCATTGTAAATTTGAAAGAGGCCACTGTTTCAGTCTGTAAAGGCAGGGTTAGTCTGACAAAAGTGAAAAACCTCAGGTTCTCAGTGACTGCCAGAGATCAGTGAATAGTTTTTCATTAACAGAAATCATTTATTCAGCAGGCACCACTGCAGTCATTAGACACACAGCCCCTCCCCATCTCTAACATGCTGTATGAATCTCTCTTAAGAACTGAAATCCAAGTGAAGAAAACTTTAAAACACAAGGGATGTTCAAGACAAGTTTGTGATAGTTTCCACCAGACCAAGAGTCATGCTTTCTGATAACCATGGAGTTCTGTGATGGTCCATCAAGCCCAAGGGAGTGCTGCAGGACCTACCTTTGTTAGCTTTTCTTTGTTTAGATTGATTAGAATATCTTCTTCCCACTGAAACAGCTTCCTTGCCAAATCTAGAGATAGCGCCTATCAACTGAAGGTTAAGAAAGCAGCTGCTTACCCAGTCACAGTAACGTCACCACCTTCCTTAGATCCATCTTCATCTGCAAAAAGCGGAGGAAGGGTGGAGCCAGCCACCAAGTTCTCCATACCTCTGTTAAAAAGAAAAAAAAGCAAAGCAGCAAAGTTAATTATCTTATTGTTTCCCTTCAGCAGCACTTCTGTTAAATGTCACAATGTACCACAGATTGTTTTTTACCCTATAAACCAAATGGCCAATCATAGCCAGTTGGCTTCAGGACAGATCCTGTAAGGAACTGTGTTTGAGGACAGAAGAAAGATCATAAGAGATGCTTCAGAGCTTGCCTGTTAATGGACCCCTGTACCAATGTCACACTGTCACAGGAAACCCACTGTGACATTCTGTTTTACCCTTTGAGAAAAGTTTTTATGCATCACCCTCAGCACACAGATCCCACTCTTCCAATCCACCTTCCCGTTCCAGCTAGACTGTGCAACAGGAACTGAGGTTCTTGTGTTGATCCCAAAAGAAAGCTGAATCACTGTGTCCTCCCTTACGTTTCAGATCCAGACTGCATTTACAAATTCATTGTCCACATGTTCACGATATATCCACGCACATAGCTGAGTGCTACTGCTAAGTAAGAGTACACAGAAAAGGTGGTCAGGTTACTTACATACCTCACATTCAATACAAAGAGCTTCCAAGTTGGAAAAAAAATGAGTCATCCCCTTTCTTACTAAACTGCAGCACGGTTGTACTGTAGAACAAGAACACAAATCCCAAACCAAAAAGCCTAAACACAAACTCTCCTTATGATCAGTTGCAGCCCCAGCCCATTTGACAAGACCATTCTAGTAACCTTTCTGCTCCTTCAGTTTAGAAGCCACCTTTGATGAGACAGCAGATATTGGAGTATTGCTGTCATTTTCAGCTAGCATACTTGTGCTTTAAAGCTTGAAGGAACTACTGTGTGTTACTTTACTAAGTGTGTTGTTTTCTCCTGGACTGGCAAGATTTCAATGCTGGATTGAAAGCAAAGTTACCTGAAACTGAAAATCCTGCTCTCCCTAACAGAAGTACTACACCTGATTAAGAGCAAGACCTGTGCCAACAAACCAGTGGATACAGCAGGCCACCCAGCAGAAGAGCACTGCGCTCCTACTCTAAGGACTTCAGATATGAAGCACTTATTCTTCTGCTGTACTTGATTGAAATTGGTCAAAGAACTCAAAAGGCTTTTCTCAGGAACTACGAGTGCAATTATTGTCCTTCCTCTGAATGGCAAAGGACAGCTCAGCTTTGTGTGATGTTAAGGAGCACCAGCCCCGGGATTATGGCAAGGTGGATACGACTTCACTGTATGGATGCCTGGATCTGAGCCAAGTCTGCTCCGTAGNGAGTCATCCCCTTTCTTACTAAACTGCAGCACGGTTGTACTGTAGAACAAGAACACAAATCCCAAACCAAAAAGCCTAAACACAAACTCTCCTTATGATCAGTTGCAGCCCCAGCCCATTTGACAAGACCATTCTAGTAACCTTTCTGCTCCTTCAGTTTAGAAGCCACCTTTGATGAGACAGCAGATATTGGAGTATTGCTGTCATTTTCAGCTAGCATACTTGTGCTTTAAAGCTTGAAGGAACTACTGTGTGTTACTTTACTAAGTGTGTTGTTTTCTCCTGGACTGGCAAGATTTCAATGCTGGATTGAAAGCAAAGTTACCTGAAACTGAAAATCCTGCTCTCCCTAACAGAAGTACTACACCTGATTAAGAGCAAGACCTGTGCCAACAAACCAGTGGATACAGCAGGCCACCCAGCAGAAGAGCACTGCGCTCCTACTCTAAGGACTTCAGATATGAAGCACTTATTCTTCTGCTGTACTTGATTGAAATTGGTCAAAGAACTCAAAAGGCTTTTCTCAGGAACTACGAGTGCAATTATTGTCCTTCCTCTGAATGGCAAAGGACAGCTCAGCTTTGTGTGATGTTAAGGAGCACCAGCCCCGGGATTATGGCAAGGTGGATACGACTTCACTGTATGGATGCCTGGATCTGAGCCAAGTCTGCTCCGTAGCTAGTCAAGATCAAAGCTGGTATTAGGGTCTACCATCTCCTTGCATAGCTGACAGTGCAAGCCCACCTCCTGCCCAAATATAGCATCTTTAACTCCCACTGAGCCTCAGCTGGAGTCCTACAACCCTCCTTCCTGCAAGAGATATGTTACCCATGTGCTTAATTGTCTACCAGGGGTGGGGAACCACCCTTGCCTAAATTAATTCTAGGATCAAGACATACTTCCTGAGCTCATCTCATCCCAGATGACAGTTTGGAAGTAAAAGATACCTCAAAATGTGCTGTGATACACACACTATCAGAGAAGCGGAATGCAATACTGGCCTTGAGCACTGACAAAACAGTCAACTTCACGAAAAATCAGACCATTTAAATTGCAGAGAAGACAAATTCCTTCACCAATAATAAACCTGACATTCTGAGACTGTGAGCTCTGCTCTATTCAGTTCATGCCTCAATGAAAGCACAGGAATACCTACTCCCTTTAGCAACAGCTCTATACCTCTTTAGCAAGTACAGATGTCAGCTGATAAAGGAACCCCTGGTAAGCCTCCTATTTNAGACTCCCACTTTTACCATTGTAATTTTGAAAGAGGCCACTGTTTCAGTCTGTAAAGGCAGGGTTAGTCTGACAAAAGTGAAAAACCTCAGGTTCTCAGTGACTGCCAGAGATCAGTGAATAGTTTTTCATTAACAGAAATCATTTATTCAGCAGGCACCACTGCAGTCATTAGACACACAGCCCCTCCCCATCTCTAACATGCTGTATGAATCTCTCTTAAGAACTGAAATCCAAGTGAAGAAAACTTTAAAACACAAGGGATGTTCAAGACAAGTTTGTGATAGTTTCCACCAGACCAAGAGTCATGCTTTCTGATAACCATGGAGTTCTGTGATGGTCCATCAAGCCCAAGGGAGTGCTGCAGGACCTACCTTTGTTAGCTTTTCTTTGTTTAGATTGATTAGAATATCTTCTTCCCACTGAAACAGCTTCCTTGCCAAATCTAGAGATAGCGCCTATCAACTGAAGGTTAAGAAAGCAGCTGCTTACCCAGTCACAGTAACGTCACCACCTTCCTTAGATCCATCTTCATCTGCAAAAAGCGGAGGAAGGGTGGAGCCAGCCACCAAGTTCTCCATACCTCTGTTAAAAAGAAAAAAAAGCAAAGCAGCAAAGTTAATTATCTTATTGTTTCCCTTCAGCAGCACTTCTGTTAAATGTCACAATGTACCACAGATTGTTTTTTACCCTATAAACCAAATGGCCAATCATAGCCAGTTGGCTTCAGGACAGATCCTGTAAGGAACTGTGTTTGAGGACAGAAGAAAGATCATAA
>VXAV01011018.1:2283-23152 GCA_013399715.1 Alectura lathami | reverse complement strand
CTTTCTTACTAAACTGCAGCACGGTTGTACTGTAGAACAAGAACACAAATCCCAAACCAAAAAGCCTAAACACAAACTCTCCTTATGATCAGTTGCAGCCCCAGCCCATTTGACAAGACCATTCTAGTAACCTTTCTGCTCCTTCAGTTTAGAAGCCACCTTTGATGAGACAGCAGATATTGGAGTATTGCTGTCATTTTCAGCTAGCATACTTGTGCTTTAAAGCTTGAAGGAACTACTGTGTGTTACTTTACTAAGTGTGTTGTTTTCTCCTGGACTGGCAAGATTTCAATGCTGGATTGAAAGCAAAGTTACCTGAAACTGAAAATCCTGCTCTCCCTAACAGAAGTACTACACCTGATTAAGAGCAAGACCTGTGCCAACAAACCAGTGGATACAGCAGGCCACCCAGCAGAAGAGCACTGCGCTCCTACTCTAAGGACTTCAGATATGAAGCACTTATTCTTCTGCTGTACTTGATTGAAATTGGTCAAAGAACTCAAAAGGCTTTTCTCAGGAACTACGAGTGCAATTATTGTCCTTCCTCTGAATGGCAAAGGACAGCTCAGCTTTGTGTGATGTTAAGGAGCACCAGCCCCGGGATTATGGCAAGGTGGATACGACTTCACTGTATGGATGCCTGGATCTGAGCCAAGTCTGCTCCGTAGCTAGTCAAGATCAAAGCTGGTATTAGGGTCTACCATCTCCTTGCATAGCTGACAGTGCAAGCCCACCTCCTGCCCAAATATAGCATCTTTAACTCCCACTGAGCCTCAGCTGGAGTCCTACAACCCTCCTTCCTGCAAGAGATATGTTACCCATGTGCTTAATTGTCTACCAGGGGTGGGGAACCACCCTTGCCTAAATTAATTCTAGGATCAAGACATACTTCCTGAGCTCATCTCATCCCAGATGACAGTTTGGAAGTAAAAGATACCTCAAAATGTGCTGTGATACACACACTATCAGAGAAGCGGAATGCAATACTGGCCTTGAGCACTGACAAAACAGTCAACTTCACGAAAAATCAGACCATTTAAATTGCAGAGAAGACAAATTCCTTCACCAATAATAAACCTGACATTCTGAGACTGTGAGCTCTGCTCTATTCAGTTCATGCCTCAATGAAAGCACAGGAATACCTACTCCCTTTAGCAACAGCTCTATACCTCTTTAGCAAGTACAGATGTCAGCTGATAAAGGAACCCCTGGTAAGCCTCCTATTTATTCAGTTAAGCAAATGTTCTGGTAATGCTCANTGTAAAACAAGCATTGTGTCGATCTAACTTCCACCAGGAAGCCCATTTAAGTTTCCAGACAATATCATCTTCCCTATACACCAAGAAGGAAAGCACAGGAAAGAAAAGGAATCTCAGGTCACAAGAGGCATGCCACAGCCTGAGACTAGCCAGCAAAGGGCCATGAAGATGANAAATGTTCTGGTAATGCTCACAGCAGGAGATCAACCAAGGTCTCTGTAAAACAAGCATTGTGTCAATCTAACTTCCACCAGGAAGCCCATTTAAGTTTCCAGACAATATCATCTTCCCTATACACCAAGAAGGAAAGCACAGGAAAGAAAAGGCATCTCAGGTCACAAGAGGCATGCCAAAGCCTGAGACTAGCCAGCAAAGGGCCATGAAGATGACAGTCAAGGGCCTACATCACCTGGCCTGACAGAGAAAATCAAGGAAAACGAGGACTTCCTCAGTCTAGGCAGAGGAGCGTCAGGGCAAATCCTATCAGCGCCTACAGCTACTTGAAGAACCCGAGATGACAAAATCAAACTCAGCTCTGGCAGCAGATTTGCCAGTTCAGATTGGACACCAGGGAGAAAAGCCCTCTCAGCTACCAGAGAGGTGGTAGTAGAGTGCATCTTTGCAGAGCTTAAATGCTCTGCTATGCAAAGCTGTAGCTGACCTGAACTGTGCCAGCAATAGTCCTGCTCCGAGTGCGAGGCTGAACTAGAACGACTTCCAGATGTCCTTCCTAAGATACAGCTGCAGTTCTTTGAACTGGAACTCCACCGTACACTCACTTTTACCTACTAGCATCTCTGACATAAAAAAAGCAAGAGAACTGACTGAAAACTCTCAAATACAATGCTTCTAGGAAAGGCGGGTAAGTTCCACTGGTTGACGATGCAGGACTTAGGCTCTTAAAGAAGGATGAGCAAACAACACTTCCTCACACGTAGAAAGAAGCCTAAGTCAAGGTTGGGGCTTTAGGTATTACAAGAAAAATCTGTTAACTGATTTGAACAACGCATTCTTCTCTGATGCCCAAGAGGCTGTTTAGACACACCTTCTAAATATGTCATGGAAATCATTCCATGCAGTTACCACATAAGAGTAATCAAGTTTTGCTTTAGGTTACACAATCTCTAGTTTTCACAGTCAAGCAAAAAAGCCCTAACTTGATCTTTTTTAAAAAAAAAAAAAATCATAAGCAACTAGACTAAAACCTTGCTAATTCATTTTACAATATTTATGAAAAGTTGTATGCGTGTCTGAAAGGAACAAAATTGCTTTTTCTTAGTTGTCCAGGCAGCTCTGGTAGCTTTCTTAGAAGTCAAGGACTTCTTTTCAACCTCACCACATCAATCTGGTGGCAGTACCATTCGTTGCCAAGTACTTCTGGTCCTGATGCCCACTGTGACCTTCCTACCAGGTCCCCAAGTGTGCTCACATCTGGACCTAGTCAGCAGCAGCAGCAGAGCCTAAGCTTGCTTTCTGACTGTGGGGAGGCAGCTGGACATCGACCTTAACAACAAAAAAACAGAACACAAACACAGGAAGCTGGAGGAACATACACTTCATTCTTTAATTATTTTTTTTCACTTAACCCACATGCTTTAGCTACAAACACTTCCAGTTGATAATGAGCCAAATGCTGAAGAAAATTTAAAATTTAGAGTAGATTTTTAGATTAGATAGAGTAGATTTTAGATAAAGAAAATTTACAGTAGATTCTATTCCAGTAAGCAGGAAAACAAGACAGTTCCCCAAAAACTCAGAGAACTGATAGGAACCTACACAAGCCCCTCATTCGCTTCCTGTACTTCACAGTATTCCATGCCTTTGCTCCAAAGCCACCAGCAGCCAGTTTCAACCCCTCCGTAGAGCTACGTGTTCATTTCAGGGATGTAACAAAATGGGGAGAACAGAAACCTGAGGAAAAGAGCAGCAGTGGGGGAAGGAACTGCTGCTTCTCAAACTTGAGCCTCTGCAGAATTCACAGGACTTGAAAAGGACAGTTGAGAAGTCCTAACCAGATTTGTTCTGAACATTTGTGTAGCTTTGCCAGTTTAAACTCTAAAGCGCTCACTGAGACGCATTTGACTCAATTCAAGGCACAAGAAATGATGCACACTTTCTTAATAGATAAGAAATCTAGTTTAAAACTGAAAACAGGATACATCTACCCAAAAAAATGTGAAACTGATATTCGACTCCTAACCTCGACAAGCTATCCAACACAAGTAAGCACCATCCCGAAATGAAACCAATGACCTCGAACTAGAGCAGCTCTGAGCTCACTGCACTGCTACCCTACCCATTGGGTTGGCTCAAGGAAGTGACCAGATAAGCAGGCATTCAGAAGGCCGACCGACTGACTGATTTGCAGCTGCACTGGATAAGGTACTTCCAGATCAGTCTGGCAGGTCCAGCAGTTGTATTTCTTTACAAGTCACGTAGAGGGGAACGCCCAAACCAGCCCTGAAACGCTCAATCTTACCACGCTCCGTGCTTCTATCCAGACTCCGCTCCCACTTTCAGCACAGTATTTTTCAGCCAGCAACACTGTTCTTAGAACACCAGCAGCAAACTCACACTTCCCATTCTACTACAGATAAGCCAGTACAGTCAGCAATACATTTTTCTGACTTCACTTTGGGTCCAAATACCCCAGGCTCTCCTTTCTTTCCACTGATCTTTCTCCAAACGCAGACTCCACAGGAACCACAGTGCTTCTGATTTAAGCATCAGAAACCAATCACTTCACAACGTAATTAGTTTAAATTCAGATACTCTACTGAGAGGAAAACCTGTAGGATCATCGCTGCCTCTGTCTGTCCATATGTAGTAAGAATATCAGAAAGAAAACTGAAGCAAGTACATCTCCAGTTAAAACCACAGTACTTCTGCATCTGTCAGAGAGAGTTCAGATTCTCTCCTGACAGAAGCATCTTCCTCCACCAAACTGGAGCAGAAGCATATTATCTAACAGCCTCAACTGCAAAAACTATATGCGACTTTTTAACCTACATTGCTCATGAGAAAAAGGTCTTTGACTTCAGGAGAATTGCAAGACAGACCTAATGGTATGAAGGCTTTTCTGTCAGACCAGAAAGCATATACACCGCAGAAGAGCCAACTTCTTTTATTTTTACTTTGCACTAGTAAAAACAAACAAAAAAGAAAAACACCACAGACAAAAATAAAGACTTGTAGGAAAAAATTCCAGAGTTCCATTCCATTTCTGAGCAGTTTAAGGAAAGAACAGAAAGATGTCAAGCTCAGTTTTATGCTTAGTTTATTTGGATCTTTGGGGCAAACGCTAACGGAGCTATTAATACTAAAACCTTAGTACCAGCTGCCAAACATCTGCACAAACATTTTTTAAGGGCACAAGCATTCATTTCTGTATTCTACCCTTATTTAGAAACATGCATTATGAGAGGGCATATACAAGACATCTCATATCTATAAAATCCTGCTTTCTGGAATTTAAGCCCCTACTCACAGGAGACAAATAATTGCCTGACTCTGCAGACAAATGCAAAAACAGACCCACACTGAATTCCCTCCCTTCAAATGCACAAAAGAAATTTTGATTCAGCAATACACAAGTTCTTTAGATGACCTGAGGGAAAACAAAACCCCACGTTGTGAAGTGAAGACTGTCCAGTTCTGTCCACCCCTAGACAGCTAAAAGGAGGAACCGCAGTGCAGACAGCCAGAGGGGAGGCTGTGCCATCCAGCCTTCACGGCAGGTGCCCAGTGCCTGAAGACAGCACCGTTTGTTTTTCTGAATTCACATTCCTATGACAGTGTCAGATGCCATTTAAAGTAGCATCACTAGTATAAAACCCACATCTGCAAAATTACTTTAATCCTCATGCTATAGTTCTCAAGTAAAATCTAAACCATTCAGATTACAGAAAATAGGTATTAGAATAAAACTTGAGATTTTTTTTTCAATGGTATTAATCACTCCCTAAGGCAAGTCCAGTACTTCACCACCAGGGATGACCCAGGCTTTGTAGTTTCTCTGTCAAAGCGTCCTCTGAGCCTGCACAGCTACTGTAGGTAACCTAGCCTACTTCTTCACCCGCTCTGTTAGCTGAACATTTCTCTAGGACCTGATGACATTATATTCCTCCATGTTTTCAAATATCTACTTTTACATTAACACGACAAACAATTACTTCATAAAAAACCACAACTATGTACCAGACGCACAAAACATGCCTTGAGCACAGACATTTCTCCGAAACCATAGTGACTATCAGTCATCCAAGACTTTACCAGATTCTGTTAGCTTTCCCATTCAGTAAGTAAACAGTTAATTTCCTTCAACATTAAAGTTCAGTTCCTCTGATCATTTATGTCAATAAGACTCAACCATTTCAACTGTGTGGAATGCGAACAGAAGAGTGCCATGAGCAAAGCAGCTTATCACAAAATGTAAATGAACGGAGTCTGAAGTTTTTCACCGTGTTTGCTCAGCTATTAACATCTACTAGCATGACATAAGTGAAGCAGGAAACAATATAACTTAATGCTTGAATACTGCTATGACAATTTAAAATCTCAAGTAAGTATTATGAACTAGAAATAACTCTCAATGTTGGAGAACAGTGGTTGTGACTGACCAGTAAAGTGGTAAGATAAATACTTGAAAACAAAGTAATTCCAGAGTGGATATAGCTACTGAGATTGAAAAGTTGTTTTAAAGTCATTTCCCACTCGGGCTTTCTCTCAAAGCCTTTCTCACCACAAAAGTTGTCAGGAAATTATAGCGCATACTCCCAGCTCACTGAAATTCTGAGTGGAAACTAGCTGCTGCCACAGAGGAATACAGATCGGAATTTCTCATGCACATACCCAACAAAACAAGTCATTACTGACCATTTTACAGAATATGGGGTTGAATACTTCAGATGTGAGAATATACTGAATGAGGGATGGAGTATATACTCAAAAGAATGACTCACCACAGGCTCCATGACCCAACACAAAAGCATCTTCTCTGACCCCAAGAGCAACGACGACAGCATGGAACTGGATATTTTAACTGCTTTGGTATGGGTACAGGGACAAAGGTTAGAGGAAATGAAGTGTGGGAAGAGTAAATGATTCTCACATGAAACAGACAACTAATTCTGCTTGTTTTCAGACCAGACTCGTCTTTAGAAAAAAAGAACACAAGAGTTTCCATGTACTTTTGTTCTCCTTTTTCTCATCTTTACTGCTGCCTTGCACTATTCTAACATACTACAAATGTGTTTCAGCAAAAAAAATAAAAACCTTTAATATTTAAAATAATATTTTTAGGTAGCCTTAGTTGCACAAAACAGATAGATATTCACACATTGACCTGCTATTTCTTCCCTTGTAAAAGATCAACAGAACTGACACTAGCACATTTTTTCTAATAGCAATAACAGTTAAGATTTGGAATAGCTTGTTTGGGGAGCTAAGAGTTTCTAATCTGTTCTGAAAGCTCTCTAGTAATAGATACGTATGCATCAGAAATGAAAGTTTGGGTGTATACTGCATTAAGTGCACCAAAATCTCTACTAGAGTCTTTAATTCGGGATGGTTTCCTACACATTGTGTCGTTGGCATCATAGGATACAAAGGGCACCCATCTTAAAAACAGATTAGGATGGAAAAAGGAAGAAGGAAAACAAGCACAAACGAACAGACAGAAGGTTCAAGCAGCTAAGAAGAAATCAGTAGACAGCACTTAGAGACCCTCGCCTGGAACCTCGCCTTCTGTTCACGACAAGGAACAGAAATAGAGATGACAGCATCATTCTTAAAAAGCATCCTCTCCTGGAACTGCACGTTGCTCCTTTGACCGTTCCTAACAAGATTTTGAGTTTTTTGAGGTCACAGAAACAAATGTGTAAACAAATTATATAGGGTAAAACTACAGCCAAAACATCCACAAAAGATTTCAGGAAAACTAGAAAAAGACTAACTACATGCTCTCACTAAGCACATTCCAGGACTGCCTGTTCCATTGCCCTCTCACCAAGGAAGAAAGCACATAGAAATGTTCAAATCATGCAAGAACTCACATATTCCCATGGCCCTACAGGACAATTAACTTATGTCCACAGTAGAATGCAGATAAGTTAGAAAAAAAGCTTTACTTATCCTCTTCTTCATCCTCCACAGGCAAGAGGAAATTATGCCATCATGTACCATGAACTGAAAATGAGGGAAACACCCAGCCATGGCACAGACCCACTGGAGCAGGCTCACTGCTCTCTAGTTCTAAGCAGTAAGTCAGGCATCCGGAGATGTTTGCGAGGTGGGAAAGAGGCAGGCAGAGAGCACATTTCTGGAACATCTGTGGCACACAAAAAGACATAATTTTGCTGATGAAGAAGGACTGAAAAGAAAGAAGCCCTGTCAGCAACACGCCTAACGTCCTAGACTGAGCGCTCAACCCAGCGCGTGAACACTTGCAGTACTTCATCTGAGGCAGTCGCTAAGGTCTCCTACCCCCTGCCTTTCTTACCAAGGCTACAATCTCTGCATTGTGCCTCCTTTTTTGTCACATGCAAGAAGCCAAAACAACCCAGGGGAAAACAGCGACTAAGAACAGAGCAGAGCTTGGAGCCAAAGAGTAAACAAGAACCTGGGACAAATGCGATAAGACCTGTAAGGTCAAACTGCTGTTCCAACTTCCCTCTTCCATTGCTTTTTCTCAGGTGCTAGAAACAAGGAACTGCCGTCAGGAAACATGCACAAGCTCTGAAAAGTAGAGTTGATCTACGCACACAATAAATCTAGTTCTAAAAGAGAATGTAAATCTTTACAAATGGGCTGACGTCTGAACAGACAAGAGAGTGAAGTTCTCATGTATCACAGCCAAAGTCTCAAGCACTTACGCTTAAAAAGATTCCTCATTCATGTTTAGTTAAAAATGTTCTGAAAGATATTTGGCATGCAGGTTTGAATACTGACTATTTAACAAGCAGCAAAGATTTATACTGCTTTTTTGATGATTTTGTTGATGATTTCATTTCTATGTATATTTAAGTAAATATGGTTCCTCCGAGATAAAACAAATATTATCCCAACATCCCTATACATGGCGAAAGAGGCACAGCTGTTTTCCAGAAGGTCATATAGGAAATCTCTAAGAGCTAAGAACGCAACCAACTTCATAAACAGTCTTTGAAATGCTGCTAACCTTAACCCTTTTATTGTGGGCACCTCAGCAGCTGTTTAGTGCTCCTCTTCACCTTGCGCATACCACCTGGTAGTCATTGGCCACTTTCAGACACAGAGGGAGTGGTGACAGCCTGACCAGAACACACAGGGTGCAGTTCTCACTGCAAGGAGAAGTGAGAGCAGAAGTCTACAAGATCCTTGAGGAAAGGCCAAAAACACCCTGGCTTATACAGCATTAAAGAGTGGGAAAATGGAAAAATATTTCTATTTTCAGAAGTGCTACAACACATAATTTCACCTCAGTACAACCTAGAAACAAGGAGTTCATTGCCTTGATCAGAAACAGAGTCAAAACAAACTGGCAGAAAAACACAAGCGGAGGCAATACTCTTGTCTTTCTGGATTTGTGGAACCTAAATCCTTTTCAGCTTTTCAGTTAGACAGACATCTTTCAAGTTAACAGTGCTCCCTTTTCATTTAAAAAGAGGGACTCTAAAAAGCATTCTCAGCTGCACTTTGCTCCTCCCCACATCTCCCAGAACAAAGGCAAAAAAAAAAAAAAAAAGCATGACATTGCATTTTAAACATTACATTTTCAAAAGCAGAAAGCATTAAACTTTTATGAAAACTTTAACAATTACATTTGAGCTTATGGACTTCCTGAGATTAAACATTTGTTGCTGTAATGGAAATTCGGCTTTCCTAGTCTTTAGCAATTCCTCAGAAAAGCTAATTCCCACCCTGGAACTGCTTCCTGACCTCTAAAAAGGGTCATCTATGTATAGCTGTAGAAAAAATATGCCCATGGCATTCCAATGCTCCATGGTAATCCCACTAAGAAGAATCCTGCAGGTTCAGTCTGCATCTAAACTGAGCTTTGTTTTTCATGACCAAATGCCAAAAGAAAACCTCCCAGTAACCCCTACCTGGCTGCTCCAGGTAGCACACCCTGGCTCTCCAGCAACGAGCACAGAGCTCCAAGCAGGCCATCCACCTCCGCCACTGCTTCCTGGCAAACACAGCAGAGAACAAACCTTCAGCGCCACGTCGCAACATGGAGATCGAGAGCCCTGGGAGACCACCGAGCAATGCTGCACTGGACGCTGCTTTGCATCTCCCCTCCACAGCACAACATCCCCAGGTCCTGAACTTCCAAACGTAAAAGATGAACAAAAGGGGAAGTTTATTACATGAAGCTAGACCAAGTAACCAAGCAAACTAAGAAAGGTTTCTCAAAATTTCAGCCAGTGAAAAAGGGATTGTTGGACATTAGAACTGTTACAGTTAATTAGCAACAAACAGCAGCGCCCTTCTACTTCCCACTGAAATTCTACTCTGCTCAAGCATCCACGTCTCAGCCACCATCAACTTTTTTGCATTCCTGTTTAAAATGCTTCTCAGAAACATTTCCCACTTCCACCTCATAATCGCACATTTTATATGTAAACGTATACCTCCTAACCACAGAAAAAGTCTTCAGATGCCAACTAGTTTTGCTAAGATCCACCCAGCAAAACATCAATGAGCAAGGCATGTGTCTAGTCACCACGCTTTCTTTGTCTGCTGGCCCCACCTAGTTCCGTAGGAAGAAAAAGGGAACAACAAGAGAGAAGTCCAGACTCAGCCAGTCCTGCACTTCTAGGGAATCAATTCTACTTCTATAAATCAAAAAATACATCCCTTGTATCACTGCAATTTCCTGAATTGCACAGTAACTTCAGACTAGAAGGGACTGCATGCAGGCGTCTGGTTCAGACACCCACTCGAAGCAGCGCTAACTCTGCCGTGCTCAGCACCTCACCCAGCCAAGCTCTGAACATCTCCGATGACCCGAGTTCCACTACTTACCCCCTGTCCCACCCTCGTGGTGGGAAGGACTCCCTGTGTATCCACCAGATTTCTCCCTTGGAAAGCCCATGTTCAGTGCTGCTCACTTTGCTCCCTCATGCCTCCTGAGTGCACTGTGTGCCCAAGCCACCTCGGTGGCCCACGCAGGACCCCTTGGAGCCTGGCAACTCAGAGCTCTGCAGTGCAGAGCTCCGTGTGCACTCTCTAGTCACAGGCATGGGGAACAAGCACTCCTGCAACCTGCTCCCCCACACTGTACAGCGCAGGATGTGGTTACCCTTCACCACTACCATCTGGAAGTTGTTACAGCCAAGGATACGGCTGTAACTCAAAGTACCTCAAGAAACACTTCATGGATGAGAGCATTTTCTAATCCAATTTCTGTCCACCCCCGTGAGTTTTCCATTCACGCAGTAACAACTATGCTCTTAGGCTACATTTCCCGGTTTTACTTTTAAGACTTCAAATACCACTTCTTTTCAAACTTATCATCACTCAAAAAGCTCAGACTTCATGTGGAAAAGTTTCTGATCCTTAGAAGAACAAAAATGCTCTACAAAAACAAAAGAAACAAACCCACAAACAGGAAGGCACCAAGCCTGCAGACTACCTGGGGTAGACTGTCTGGCTCACAGCTTCTGGACAACACCGAAGTCAACCAGCAAGTCTGTCACCCTCATTTTTTTTTTTTTTTTTTTGTAAGAAAGGCTACAAACAGTTGGAGAAATGCACACTGTTTGTTCTCATGACATACACTGTGATGAACAGAAAACAACATGTAAAAGCAGTTAAAAAATTCCTTACAGTGGCCACAAGAATATAAACAAGTATCAGGCAACTCCCAGTCCAGGCTAGAACAATTCTTCTCTTAGCATACCAGAGATGGAAAGCAGGCAGGTATGGCAAGTTTTCACTTGATTCAGCTATTAATAAGAAAAACCTCTGGAGAGCACCTTAAAAAGGAAACCAGGATCTTCTCCCAGCTAGTGAAGCTAGAGCTGGACCTCCACTGCCGCACTGCTCCTGCACACACACAGCCTCACCCGCTGCGCGGAGCACGCACTTGGTCTCCGCGCTGAGCAGATATTTACCCTGATATAAACCGTTTAAACCCAGTGCAAAAAAAAAAAAAACTAACAATGGCTAACTGCCATTTCAGAGAGGAGCTGCACATTAGGCTCGCTACACAGAATCCAAATTTCAGCCATTTCAAGTAGGTTTAATTCAGCAGCAGTTTTGAGCCATTTTTTTTCCTTTAGACGAAAAGCACAGCTCAGGGCTGCTGTGCTTGCCACCCCACTGATCAGCTCACTTGTTCAATATGCTCTGTCCTTCAAGTGGAGGACACAGCACAAGGAACTGCACAGAATTCCACAAGAGTAAGGAGACAGACAACCGAGGAGCCAGGGACTGGATACTGTAACATCATCAGGTTCCTTCACTGCATGTAAGTAAAAGACACATTTTCATTTCTGGCCTCACAAGAGCTTATTTGCATGACAACAAGGGCTTAAATCTGAAAAGAAACAGCCTCCATTACCTCAAGAACTGAAAAGACATTCTGTCCCAAAGCCCAGCTGAGTGCAACCATCTCCACAGCAAGGAGCAAGCCCCACGTGAATAACCAGCATTTCCCTGCACTATGAGAAGGGCACTTCCGAGCTGAGAGCAGCGGCTGCCATGAGGGAGGCTGCGCTCCCCTGTTTGAGGTATGTCCAGCTGCATAAAGGAAACGTCACAAAAAATCAGAGGCAGAGGCTAGGGAAAAGATTACCAAAGAACTCACTGGAAAAGAGAACCCAGGGATCCCTCAGCCTTCTTGATTCTTTCAGGAGTGTCCTGCTTGACCATACTGTAACCACACAGAAGTCACTGAGTTACAAAATGCTTCAGCTAGTGACTGCAGAGACAACATCAGTCAGACAATTCCATTTTTACACCAAGAATTGCCACCTCATGCCTTAATCTCTCACTAAGGCTTTTTAAAAGATCTCATTAGCCTCTCTGCTTCCTTTCTTCCAGACAACTTCCTTCGACTCCATCACCTTCATCCCACATGGCATCATCTTGTGGGCTTCCACAAGGCTCCCGTAATCTCTGAAATTCCTATCATAACTAGTTACAAATCGTGGTTTGCCACTGCATTTAAAATAAAAGAGGCAACACCTCCTATACATCCACCATCCAGAAAGCAACTAATTTGCCAGCTGTTCCACTGACTTGCCATTCTTTCTCCGTTCCTTCAAAGATCAATTGCCTCTCTATTTCCCTGTCGGCTTTTGCTGATGTACACAGTCAAGCTTATTTGGGACGATCACTTGGTGATTCATTTATCTTTTGAGCACTAAGTTATCTAGCAGTGGAAGCACAAGTAAATGCCAGGAAACTTGTTACTCCCACTCGCAAAACCCCCAAATTGCTCAAATTTCTTTATTTTCATTTATAATGTTATACAAGTGTAGCCCAACTAGTGAGATACTACCCAGCAAGTTCAGAAACAGACAAGTTACATTGCAAGTCTCAGAAACACAGGTGTGACAGACACATGCCCTACCGTTAACCGTCAGCTCACCAAGTACAATCTATTTGCCTGGGACAGACAGACAGACAGATGGGGCTATGTGCCTTCCTGACGATGGCTCTCAGTTCACACACCATCGCTGCTCAGAACTCATCGGCCATCCACTCGCTGACCCAGAGTCACACAAGCTGGAAGGAAAGAGCCACGCAATACAGCCATAGACCGCTGCATTCCCACATCTTAGAAGGCTCCAGGTGTCTCCAGAAGAACTCAATTACAGGCACTTCTCCAACAGATGTTACTGACCTCTGAGTAGAGGTTGAACAATTCCACATTAATAAAGTGAAAAGGGTTTTGCATACATAATTCTCAGAAGTCTATAAGACACAGATAAAAGCTGAAATCAGGTACTTTTCACAGTTCCTTGCATTTTCTATGCATTTTCAATCTCTTCTGTCTCCCCACCAGTGTAAGAATTTAAACCCTCTATGTGCAGTAATTTGCATATCAATACATACAATACTCTTCCAAGTAACAGGAAACAAACTTTAGGAAAATGCTGGAAAGTTTCTTGTAAGCAGTTATTTTCTACGTACTTCACAAACCCTTCTGATAAATGTCTTTTCTGTAATCCTCGTGAGAAATGTTTTGTTGAAATGGCTTTGGGACAGACAGCAAGGGGTTTTTTAATTGGGAATAAAATTACACAAGTAACATACCTTTAAAAAAAAAGAAAAAAGCCTTGAGGTATTTTCCTGTAGAGGAAAAAGGCACATACACCACCTATAACCTAGCTCACATTTTTTCATGCTTGCCATGAATTTTAACTTTATATAAGGCTAAGGAAACATTACCAGAAAAGATTTTTCAAGCAAGCAACAGGAAACTCTCTCTGATGTTAGAATAACGATGATATCAGGACTCATTCAAAAACCATTCATGTCAGGTTCCACAGTTCAAATGTAACATACAGTTACAGCTCTATAGGTTTCGATATCAACACGCAGACAGAGAACAGATTCCAATCTTATCTCAAGACAGAGACCCCTTTGGTCAGCCTAACATGAATACTTGTCAGATTTTTTACTTTCAAGAAAGTTTCCTGGGCTACAACTTTAAAAAAAAAAAAAACAAGAAAAAGCTTGTTCCCTGCCTGTACAACTGAGGTACACCCAGATGCATGTGCTAGCGGGGATCACAATGATCACCTGCACTGACCCATTGAGCACCAGCCACCTATCTTCCACGTGAGTAACGAAGCACAGAGAGGATTTCAAATCTACACAATGGTTACCGAGTCCTGCTTTCAAGCCTGACCATACGAGAAGCATCACTGCAACCAGCTGCCACACAGTGACTTTGTACGACTTCCCGCCGCAGCGGCCACTTAGACTTGGTTACACTTTTGTATGCTAGAAACAACAAGCCAAGGGTGCGTATCAGTGCATTGCGATCAGGCTGTGCTTTGGGAAACTCGCCCTTCTGAGAAGCTAAAGCAATCGTTTCAGGACGGAAAACATGTCTTTAACTGGCATTCAGACGGACCTTTTTTCGAGTGTGCCAACAGCCCTTTCTGAACTCCAAAAGGAGCTGTAGCGCTGCCAGCTGCAGAAGACGTACTACCACCTGCCTGTTCGACTCATCGGGTTTTATACCTAAGACTTAGCTGCTCAGAGCTTTGCTAAATACTGATGTTTTGGCTGGATTACCCAATCAGCTCCACAAACATCCTCAGGTCTCTACTTCCAAGGAAGCCCTCCCCAGTCCACACCTGTTCCGCGATGCACTAGTTTACATGCAGCCAAATATAAGCTGTCTAGTTTGCCTGAGTCCAGTCGATTCAAAACAAAGCTAAGCCAGGGTAGCAACCCCCAACTACTGAAACAGCAGTTGTCATCTACCTCGTCACCTCCTTCAGGAGGTTTCCACCGCCGCCTCTATGAGCATTGACATTTTTGGATCTGCAACCCAATTCCAACCCTAACACAATAAGATAATAATCACTATTATCTTTCTGATAGGCAGGGAATGCATCAAATCACGGAAGGCAGTCAGCCAAGCACATCGATGCAATGCAACAGGCACGTGACCAGCGAGGCAACACAACCTCCCTGGCTGCACGGTCAGCTCACAGGACCCCAGACCAAGCAGGAGTAGGTCACTCCTACTGCTGGCACAGTGTTCTAAGCAGTCCCCAAGTTTCAGATTTATGCCATTTTGTGCAAAGACCTCAAATTTCAGAAAGCAGAATGAATCAGGCTCAATTTGCAACTTCAAGCTGGCATTTACGAATTCAGGGATCACAAATTAATATGATTCAGAAGCTTTTTCCCGCCCTCCTTTTTCCAGTACTCAGAGCTTAAGAAATATGGCTTCTGCTACCACATCTTGTGGAAGTGTTTAGTGTTAGCAAAGATCGACAGAATCCTAGTAATGACACACAACAATTTATATGTTCCTTTCAGTAGATGAAGCAGAACAGGAATCTGGCAAAACACTGGTGGCATAAAACCTCACCAGACCACGTGTGTCTGAAGAAACAGAATAGGTTCTAGCTGATTTACCAGATTACTTTATGCCAGGTGAAAAGGCTCAGCAAAGGACCAAATCAGCATTGCATCTGGCACAAGAAAGAAGGATGCAAGCAGCACAGCCAATAGTTAGTGACCTACATTTCTAAAACTCTACAGTCTGAGCTTCTCTCCCCCTAAAACTCAAGCGGTGTCAGAAATGAAGAAAACTTGAAATGATTCCAGTAACTGAGGGCCCTAAAATAGTCATAAGTGGGAGGAAATACGATTACCAGAAAAAAAAAATAGGATTATCTCATAAGCTGACTTGATATTTTCATTTTTTTTCTTTCCAATCTAAAGCTAAACACTCATTCTACTAACGAAAGATGAGATCCTTCCCCTTGACTCTGGAAATAGAGAACTCTAATTCCACAAATTCTGATTATTTTTCTAACAAGGGATACTTATGACAGTGGCTCTTCATATCTTACGAGAATTGCAGAACGTATTTTCATTAAACTGAGCAGAAGAGTAGCTCAAGTCATTTTGGCCACCCTTCCCACCCACATACAGAAAGAGCGAGGATTTAGACAAATGCTGGTTATCTCAGTTTCATCTCATCAGTAGCATCAGTCACGTGCAGTACCAGCCACAGCGCACTGCATCAACGCACCCGGAGCCAGAAGCCTGCTCCAGAACGCTTTCCTGTGGTTACCTGTGCCAGTAACAGACTGGATGCCGGGACTGAAAAGAACCTGTTGTGCCATGCTTTGTACATAACTGCACTGCTAGCCAGGCACACACGAAGAACATCATTTCTGGAGCTGTTGTTTGATCTTGCCCTGGAAAGTTTAAACTCCAGCAGGAGCAATGAGCACCCTATATCATGCAGTGCTCCACTGCCTCCACCACATTTTGCAGATTTCTCCCTGTTACCTGGTACTGCTCTGAATTACAGACCTCCAGCTCCTGTTTAAGGGCCCTCCTTTGTTGAGGCGATCACCAACATTGAGATCCAAGAAGCAAAAACTAATGCAGAACTTGCTTGTTAAGAAATGCACCCTGTAGGAGAACTAAACAGCATTTTAATGCCTGTATAGTTCAGGACTCCAAAGATACACTCTAGAAATCCTGTCTCATTTGTGACTTATGAGATATTGCAGTGAGATACTTCTGTATTTAATGCAGTGGTAGTTTTAAATGGAATATCTTTCTAGATTAAGTCTTAAATTCTGATTTTTCATCCTTCAGGTATCAGAAAATGTCTTTGTCAATACCCTGGAGATGTGAAAATAAATACAAGGAGGAAGACGTGCACTCTTAAAGAAAAGTAAGCTGTGGAGAAGTGGAAGTGGACCACTGCACCAGGAAAAAAGGGTTGGAATATTATTTAAAAAAAAAAAAAAACACACAGAACAAAACTCAAACATACTTAGTACACAAACTTTCTCCTCCTACCTCAGTGCACCATCTATCCTGTACTGGGAACACTCCCCTCCACCCATCTTCTTGGCAGGAATGCAATGTTAGCAAACTCCAGAGCTAAAAGTGTGAAAGATGATTCACAGTTCACTGTTTCCAATACTTGGCTTGATGTCGATCTGTTTTCTCTGTTGTACAGCCTCAAGCTATTACCAGAGCTTGCTTTGTCACAGCTCTCTCCGCTGCTCTTCCAACTACGGAGACTGACACTTCGCTTTCCCTATCACGATGCCAGGCACTGCCTATTTTGAACACTAATTTGGGACACACCAGCCTTTGATCAATAAATAATGATGGCCCCTGAGTCATATGCTTGAGATTATCACTTAGCTTATTCATAAACAAATGGAAAAGCCAGTGCATTCTTCCAAAAACACACTCACTTGCATGACTTGTTTTCAGCAAACAGCACTCCAGGGTTAAAAATCACCATGGTGTCTCATCTCCAAGGCTTTGAAACAGTAGCCAAGGAAATTCCAATATAAAGAAATTGTTCCTTTCCTGAGCAACAATCAAAAATCCACACAAACATTTGCTAATTTCATACGACACCTCAAGTAAGAGGAACTACAAAACAGAGCTAACTCAACTCCATATTGACCACCATTTGGTTAAGACCAAGAACCCATCCACCTAAAGCATGCAACTGCATCCAAGCTCATGTACCTACTTAGATCCCACCATAAAAATAAAAAATACTCATTGGCCATTCACTAAGCTTGTTTAAAACAAACAAACAAGTATAAAATCCCTCTCATACCCAGCACTTGCTGGGACAGCTGCCGCACCCAGGGGACAAGCCAGGTTACGGTTTCATTGAGTAGCTAATTACCCAGTGCAGTCTAACTTCATGTTACAGCTAGAAGCACCCGAGGGGATTGACCTAGTCCTCCTGCAAACCACGCATCTTTCTCTTCAACCAGAAGTGGTGCGCGGATTTGCAGCAAGCTGCTTCAGTGGGCTAAAGTGGCAGCAACCCAGTGCTATGCAATGGACGCATCCTTTCTGGACAGTAACATCCCCTCATCTGCTGCATAGTCAGATAAACATCAGGGTAAGGGAGCAGAACGGGACTTGTAGCAACTGCCTTTCAGATCAGTACAGATCCAGAGCACCTAAGGTCAGGTACCACCCCCATCTTGCACCTCACACAGCTTCACATTACAGCTAAGCCACGGGCCCTGCCAATTCCCCGCCTCACTGCTCCCAGCCGTCTTCATGGCCAGCCATATGCCCCACCGTGTCCAAGCAAATGTTTGGTTTCCAGCTTGTTCAAGTCCCTGAACTAGTAGTGTACTAGCTAGATAAAAAACATTTCATCTCATAAGCTGTTTGAAGTAGTTTGCCAAAGCCTGCATGAGTGCTAGCATCAGAGAGTAACAGCAGCTAAGACTGACTACCTCCAGCTCCTTCAGAAAGTGGAAAGCCCAAATCAGATAGGCCACCACCTACTTGCAGTTCTAGGAAGTATTGTAGATGACACAGATGACATACTGTAGATGACATATTTTGACATACTACAAACACTTTGTTATGAGCTTCCTTTGGCCACAAACAATCCCTCAGATACCACAACATAATCAAAGCCATCAAGTTTTCTTTTTGCAGTTGAACACACCAATGGAACAAAAGTAGACCTTCACCCAGTAATGCACTGAATTGCCAGGAAAACTTCTGTATTCAGCACTATCTAGAGGAATAAAAAGCAGAAAAAGTCAGAAATAAATTCCATCAGCCATAAGCCACTTGAATTCAACTAGTAACTGACACTTGCACTCTCTCATCTCCTGAGAACGTACTTCCCACACTGTTGTCACTGGTAACATAACGTTATGTCACTCAGTCTTTTGACTGGAGCAATTCTAATTTTCACAGCATAGCAATTTCTGAACTACAGCTTAAGGGCATCAGCTGTCCACCTCATTATTTATCCCAGCCAGAACGATGAAAAGGCACATCCCAAAGTCTCAGATTCCCTTTTACCTGAAAAAAATAGTACAAACAATCCAAGTCAGAAGACTTTCAGAAACAGTGAAGTACAAGAACATTCACGTCACAACGTGATACTACATGGCCCTTATTCAAGTACACTGTGAACAGATGCACCAACAAAGAAAGCTTACGGAGCTAACTTGAGCATAGGAGGTTACAGCCCTCTGACTCCTATGCTCTGATATTAAGAATAACCCTGTGATGTGGGTACAGAGCACAAACTCTGCTCACAGTCGCTGCTTGCATTCAGAAGTCTAGGAGCACTGGGGACATAGTCTCAGGTCTCTGAGCAGTCCCTCGCCATCAGTCACAGGCAGCCTGGGCTTGTCAAGGGAAGGCATCCTGCAAGAACAGAGGATGGAAGACGGGGAGCAACTCTCCTCTCGGCTGCTGCATGGTGCAGTGCGAACACCCCTTAGCATCACCTTCCAATGGTCAGGTACACACAGAAGAACCAAATCCTACTCTCACGTGCTGAACATTCCTGTATAAACGTGATTCTCTTCTCCCTCTTCTCAATGGGCACTTGTCAGGTCACTCTGTATGCACCTCACCACAAGCAGCCAAAATCAAACAAACATTCAGTTTACACTCAGAACACTGGGGTGAGATGACACACTCCAGGTTTTCTATTCCAAAAATTGCTAGTATCCCTTACAAAACCTAGCTTCAGAAGTTTAATCTGAATACTCTGCTCTAACCACAATTTCTAAACCTACTGCTCCCTAGAATTACCAGTATTGACTATTTCAAGACATTGCAGACTTTTAAGGACAGAGAAAAAAAAAAATCACCTTTCTCAGCTTCCAGCTCTAAGGTCAGTACAGTAGAAACAGAGCATCTCATCACATCTAACAAATACAAGGTTGCTATGTTAGAAAACATAAGGGTTTAAATCGTATTCCACTACTATCTTCACATACAAGATAGTCTGTCACTGTTCATACTACCTCAACTTTTTTAAAAGCACAAATTATTTTTTCAACAGCTGTTGATGTTTACACTCTTAGGAAATTAAGAAATATCAACTCAGAACAACACACGTAAACTTGCTAGACCACAGGTCCCCCTAATTCCTTTGCCCAGGTCTGTCACGACCTTCTTACTAGCCCACGTACACACCTTACTTTCCACAGAACAGAATGGTATTTCCAAAGACCTACCAAAACTTCACCCGCTGGCAAAGGCACTGACTGCAAACCAAGGGAAAAGTCACCCTCCTGCGGCACTGTCATCGACATGACACCTGGCTTCTTTCTGCTCAGAAGAAAGCAGCCCTAAACAAGTTTTGAAACCCAAGTGCTCTAACACTGCTATCCACAGCGGGACACGCAAGCAAGACAATCCATTGGGGTGTGATTTTGTGAGGGAAAAAAACATTTTTTGTACCGTTAATACATAAAAGTGATAAATAATATTTCTAAGTAGCGCTTACTTCATCTTTATGTTTACCTCATCCTTCACTCCTATTTCTGTGTGTTTTATAATGCACATAATTTATCAGCTAAGGCGAAGCAGCGCTCGGCCACACGGGCCTTTCCCGCCCCCGCAGAGCAGTCCCAGGCCCTCCTTCGAGCACGGCCAGCCCCGCACCCGCCCAAACCCCCCGAGGCCCAGCTCCGCCCGCTGCTGGAGCTGCCCCAGCGCCACGGGCCGAGCCGCCTCCAGGACGCGCAGCCGAAGGCACGGTGCCTCAGAGCACGTGGCCGCGGTGGGCTCAGATTCCAGGGCGAGGGCTTTTTTTTTTTTTTTTTTTTCCCCGTTTCAGTGATAAGAATTCAAAGGTCCGCAGGTGACTGAGTATGAAAACCTACTAACAGAGGAATCAGCAAGCTGTACTATGATAAATGACTTGTTTGAAAAGGCACTGCTAAGTGGTCATACTGAAATAACAGAATTAAGGAACCATCGAGTATTGTATACACCTTTCGTCACCTTGAGGTAGCCGAGGGAAGACATGAGGGTGATAAGAAAGCACAGAGAAAGCCAAGTGTACAGACCCTCACGCAGCTCTTCCCTCTCACCCAACGCGAGCTCCGGCTGACCGCAAGGCCCCTCACCGGCGGGCCGCACGGAGCGGGCAGCCCACCGGCAAG
>VXAV01011015.1:44681-65083 GCA_013399715.1 Alectura lathami | reverse complement strand
AAAGGGGAGGGGAGCGAGGGGGAAAAGCCGCGGTTTGCGGAACTGCGTCAGGCTGGCGTGGGGCTGCGCAGCATGGGCAGGCACGCGCAGTCGCGGTGGGGCTGGTTCTGGCTCTGCGCAGTTGGGCTGGCATGGTCGGCCTGGCGCATGGATGAGAACTTGTCTTTTTCAGTAAGTTAATTGTTCTACTCCAAATCTTTTACATTCAAACTTAATATTGTAGTAACGTTAGTTATACTAACTCTCAAGTTCTACCTTTTATTTTCCTCTCACTTTCCCTCCTCCCCCTGCTGATACTGGCCGCTGGCAGCATGCTGGTAGCCTTGAGCTTGCTCTCCAGAGGGGCAGGGGAAAGCGAGCTACTGTTGTGAGATACCGAGGGTTTAAACCACAACACACACATAAATACAGCAAAAAGGTTTTATTTTAAGAGCACATAAAAGCCAGAGTACCAGAGATGTTGAGGAAGTTACTTATAAATAACCATGAACTCCCTGCTCTTTCTTACACTTCTGCAACTTCCTCCTGATTGACAATGAAAGCTTTTACTCATCTTCCTCCCAGATTTTTCTATACATGCAATTCAGGATTCTCTCTTGTTCATTGCCACAGATATTCCTGACAGGATAGCAACAACTGGGGTGCAATGTCATCAAAATATACCACACCTTAGCCAGAACTGGAAAGAAAACATTTTATCAAAGTAAAAAATATGGGCAAGACTTCAGACCAGAAGAAAACTAAAACACCTGGAAGTCTTATAGAATAAGTAACATTGATAAGAAACAGCTCCCATACTGATGATGTTCCATGGGTAATTTTAAAAGAACAGATGGCACAGAGCGCTAGGTGTTCCATTGGCCTTTAGTAGTAATTTGCAAGGTGATTTTGAAAATTATAGTTTGAGTGCATGGCTATTATATTAAAATTCAACAAGGAATGGAAATGCTCTTAAGAAACAGGTTCTTTATCAGCTGGCTCCCAGAAAACTCCTAGGCAATGCACAATGTGGATTCAGCAAATGGATGTATATAATAGCATCTGTTAGTGAAAAACTACTAGACACTTTTTGGTATTTCAAAAACCCGTGAAGAACACCACAATGCAGTAAAATCCCTGCTCTCATTCGTCAAATAAACACCTAGCTGTCATAATTTATTATTATTTTTTTTAAAGTTATGGACTCTTTGCTAGAAATGGAACTGAAGGAAAGTCTTCAGGCAGCAGACATTTCATTTGAGCCCTAAACTAAGAGATGAAAAAAGGTCTGAATTTTCAGTATTTACTTTGTCATTAGAACAAATCAATCATCTAAATTATGATCCTTTCCATTAATCCTGAGTCTATCCGGAGGAGCAATCCCAGACAGTTACCCATTTTGAAGTGTACTTGGAAAGTGAAACACTCACTGACTGTATTCATCAAGTGCAGTCTGTATGAATGGATTGTGCTTTCTATTATCACCAATGTCTCAAGAAATAGTTTCTTTTCCACCTTCCAATCTACAGAGCAATTTCAAAATTCATCAAGAGATTTCCAAAAATCACCTGCCTCCTCTCTTACTGTCCCATAAAATGTCCAGATACACATTTTTCACAGAAGATCATCTTCTATAGCCTTTCTGAAAATCACAGAGAATGATGGTGGTATGGAAGAAATATTTTAGAGGCTAACAGTGTTTAATTCTTACATGCCTTTGTAGGCACGTCGGCATAAAGAGAGGGAGCAAGGAAGATAATAATGCATTTTGAAGTGATTTTATCAACAGTCCATAAGTCTTCAAGAAAAGGTAAAATATTCTTTTACAGAACATCAGAACTTTTTTTCTTCTAAAATATTCATCATAATCCTGAATTACACTGAAAACCATCCCCAGTAAATCTTTAATTTTTTTTTTTTTTTTCCCCTCCATTTTAACACTTGATTAAGAAGACTGCAGAATTTGGTGTCTAAGTGAAAGATTAGGTCTCATACAGGGTTATTTGTTTGTTTGTTTTTCAAGCATAGGAAATTTCCTTTTCAGGCATAGGAAAAAGCACTAGAGTTAAACTGATTTCACTCAGAAAGATTAAGCAAGCATATTTCAATAAACCCTTGAAGTTAACTCATCAACTAAGTCTGAGTTTAAGGCACTATACCTAGGGAGGAAGGACAGAAAGAAGGTTGTTCTCACTCCCATTACACGTTTTTGCAAACAAAATTTTCACAACAGCAGTTCAAATTGTATCATTTATAAGTCCATTAATTCAGAAGCATTTTTCCTGGACGCATTCTGACTTGCACAAAACACCTATTTTGAGATCCATATGACAAACTGCATTTGACATTAAGGTCAAAATTAAAGTCTGAAAGAGGCCCAAAAGTTTTCTACTCATTTATTTTCCAATAGATTGACAGCTTGAATAAAGAAACTATTTTGAAAAAAAAAAAAAAAAAAGAAAGAAAAAAGAAAAAGAAATAAAAGTACTTTTGCAACAGGGAGGTCATAGACAACTAATGGAGTATCTTGGGACTCACTTGCAACAGGTCTGGCAGCTGTGAGCAACAACAGCTTGTTCAAGGTCTGCTCTGGCCACTGTCATTGGGATGGCAAGATTAAGTAAGGCAAAAGGCCAGAGACTCCCTCCATCTGCCTGTTGGATTCCTAAGGCACAGATGTATGTTAACTGAATGCAATGGCAAGAAAAATATGACCAGCCGTATATAAATCTGAAACAACTCAAGTGTTCCGTAAACCTTAAACTCTAGTGCCTGAATGAGTATAGAGAGAAAATCACACCTTTTACACAAGCTGCCACTCCTGGGAAGTGATTAGCAGAATGCCAGCACTATTGGGTCTGGAACAGGCACTGACACAATGATACCAGGATGCTTAATCCATCAGTCTCATGTGTACCCCTGCTAGAGAAAGAATACACACACACACCATATCAGTACTCTTGAAAAGAAAAAACAAAACAAACAAACAAAAAGAATGGTGCGATGTGTCACACTGTTTCTGTCTTGTTGAGCCTTTTCCTATGTCCCTATGTCCTGTCCATTGGTTTCTCATGTTCTGTTAATTTTAACGTTAGACCAAGGAGTACTCACCTGCTGACTCACTTGCCTGCAGCCCTAACAGCAAAGTATATGAATTTGCTATTTCTTCAGTATACAGCAATCTACATCTTTCCCCTGTGGAACTCCCTGCTTAGAGCAGCCAACATACAAACCTCAAGGAGGATTATCCATGTCACTGAGATATGGCTTCAGAAAGGGCAGTGCTCTATGCTTGACAGGAAAGCTCTTCATAAAATCTGGCAGCAAAGTCCTGCATCACAGCTCTTTGCAGTCTTACAGACTTAATCCCTGCAGGCGAGTCCCTGCGTCGTGCACCACCTGCATGTCTCTTTGAGACTCTCTTGATGTTGCCTCACTTGAATTTGCACACTGAACAGAGGTAAAGCATCCAGAGCTGGAATCACTTTCATCCACGCTCCAACTAGTCTAGTTCACCAGCCATGCAGGAAAGAGTCATTCAATAATATTTATCATGTGGGCAAAAAGATAAAAAAGAAACTAAACACAATCCCATTCAGAGGTAAGTCCTTCTTTTACTTCCTTATCTTATTTTCACTCAGGCATGTCCACAGTCTAATGCGGTCCAAGAGCCATAGATCAGTAGTATTACCCTGTTTTGCAAACAGTACTGTTGTCCAAATACAGGAAGCCTGATCCTCTAGCACCAGTCTTAACAATGTGCACTTCACTTGCCCGCACTCCAGCACAAAGCCCCACCTGCAGTGCCCCAGCCATGTCAATCACAAGACTTCACACCCAGAACACACCAAGGCCTTCCTCCCAGCCATGAGGCTGCTCCCTTCACTTCTGCCTGGGCTTATTGCAACAAATCCACAAGTGACAGAAAACTAAGCCAGCACATGTTCTTGTCCCCTCTCCCACTTCCTAGCTGACATTTGTAGCCTCCTGTCATGGGTTTTTCCATAAGTATTCCATATCATGACATCATGTAATAACCTGATGGAGTTGGGAGAGCTGCTGAGGGAGAACTACAGCTACCAAAATGTGCCTGTTCCTTTGCACATGGTTTCTGGGTTTCGGGAGCTCTGCGCTTTTTGCCTCTGATTACCATTTTGGACTACATGGTCAGGAGACTCTCCCTTTTCCTTATACATATATTTTCCTTTTTGTCAGATTTATTGCTCTCAATTCCTGTCATATTGTATTATCTCACATTCCTTTACCATTTTAAGTAAAATATTTTTATCTCAACTCAGTGCCTCCTCCTTTTTCACGCCTCTACCCAGTCCCCATGAGGGGAGGGGTGGGGGAGGGGGCTAGGTAATATAATGGGAAAATCTTTAATTAACACACACCACCCCAGCACGGCTGGGCCTTGCTAAGACAGGCCTCACTTCAGCTGTTCCATCTCCCACCACCACAGTCTGCTTTGAGGCACATTGCCAGCCCACTCTGTTCCTGCTCAAGATGGTTCCGGTGGCAGGAGGATGTTGCTGCTCTCATGCAGCAGGCTGTCTGGGACTGTTAAAGCATTGTCTCAAATCAACCTGAGAACATTCTACAATCAACAACACCTGTGACAGTTTTACATTTGGAAGCACTTCTTGGACAAAGCCAGAAGCTGTTTGCTTTCAAATGAAAAGGCCCAAGGCAGGTGATACTTGATGGTGGCTCCTGAAGAACTTTGCCTGGGAGCAAATATTTTCAGCTTGGTAAAGGAAGCTAGGAGGTGACAGCATTGTATTCTGTGAAGGCAGGACACAGTCTGGTGCCTATCTGCTTCCTCTTATCACTGCTGATTATAATTTGCAAGGCCTGGAAGACAGGAACAAAAGAGATTCCTGCTGAGAACTTGGATGCCAGAAACTGTCATTCAAAGAGTGGTCTGGGACCACTGGGCTATAACTAAGGGAGCTGGTACGCACAGAGATTGTGTGGTCAACATCAACTCACCATTGCACCTTGGAGGACGACCCACCAAAGACCGGCAACCAAAGACCAGCAGACCCAGACACCCAGGCATCGCTGGACCTGAGGAGTGGTGAAATCTCTTTGCTCTACTGTCTAGCTCTCTCTCTCTCTCTGTCTATCTCTTCTACCTTACTCCTTCCCTATTCTGTCCTATTGCTATAGTCTCTCGATTTCTGGTGATTGAGTTTAGTTTATGGCATTTGACCTCGTTTGTCTCTTAATTTCATCTCTTGGGATTGTTAAGAAACCTCTCGCGACATCGGATCACGACACAGGCCTGTGGAATGGAGGTGATCAGGATAAGTTCCCTTCCCTGCCTGGCTGAGGGGTTTGCTCAGGCGCTCCAGGACAGCCTTCCTCAGCACGCATTTGATAGCAATTGCTGAGTAAGTTTGGCTATATTCAGTGAGATGTGCAAGATGTTAAATTAAGGTTTTCTACTTCTGTATGTTAAAATCATGATGCAGAAAATTACAGAATCATAGAATGGTTTGGGTTGGAAGAGACCTTAATGATCTTCTAGTTCCAACCCCCTGCCATGGGCAGGGACACCTCCCACTAGATCAGGTTGCTCAGAGCCCCATCTTGCCTGGCCTTGAACACTTCCAGGGAGCGGGTGTCCACAACCTCTCTGGGCAATCTGTTCCAGTGTCTCACCACCCTCACAGGAAAGAATTTCTTCCTCATATCTAGTCTAAATCTCCCCTCTTCCAGTTTATGGCCATTTCCCCTTATCCTATCGCTACATGCCCTTCTAAAGAGTCCCTTCCCAGCTCTCCTGTAGGCCCCCTTCAGGTACTGGAAGGCTGCTATCAGGTCCCCTCAGAGCCTTCTCTTCTCCAGGATGAACCCCAACTCTCTCAGCCTGCCTTCATATGTGAGGTGTTCCAGCCCTCTGATCATCTTCATGGCCCTCCTCTGGACTTACTCCAACAACTCAATGTCCTTCTTTTGTTGGGGGCCCCAGAACTGGACACAGTACTCCAGGTGGGGTCTCATGAGAGCAGAGGGGCAGAATCACCTCCCCTGCCCTGCTGCTCACGGTTCTGCTGATGCAGCCCAGGATGCAGTTGGCCTTCTGGGCTGCAAGCACACATTGTCAGCTCATGTTGAGTTTTTCATCAACCGATGCCCCCAAATCCCTCTCCTCAGAGCTGTTCTCCAGCCATTCTCTGCCCAACCTGTATTTGTGCTTGGGATTGCCCCGACCCGGGTGCAGGACCTTACACTTGGCCTTGTTGAACTTCATGAGGTTGGCATGGGCCCACCTCTCAGGCCTGTCCCTCTGGGTGGCATCCCTTCCCTCTAGCATGTCAGCGGCATCATGCAGCTTGGTGTCATCTGCAGACTTGCTGAGGGTGCACTCGATCCCACTGTCCATGTTGCCAATGAAGATGTTACACAACACTGGTCCCAGTACTGATCCCGGAGGAACACCATTCATCACCAGTCTCCATTTGGACACTGAGCCATTGATCGCAACTCTCTAAGTGTGGCCAACTACTTCCTTATCCAGCGAGTGGTCCCTCCATCAAACCCATGATTTTCCAATTTAGTGACCAGGATGTCATGTGGGACAGTGTCAAATGCTTTGCACAAGTCCAAAGTATCCAAGCTTGGCTTGTCAGATGTAATGAAATGTAAATCAATCTGAATCTGATTACATATTGAGGAATATATCTGTCATATTCACATAGTTTATAACAAAATACTGATGTTATACTGCATTCAAATGCTATGTCAGTTTTGGATGCACCATCCCATTTCCCCATAAAGAGTAAGAGTTAACTACACAGGCTGGTAAGTTTTCTGTGGATTTTATATTTTTTTGGCAAATATTCATCAACAGGAGAACAGATTTTCTCTGCTAGAAGAAAACAGTAAAGACCAGTTCATCACATACTGTGCCCAGAAGGTTGATCATTATAAATTACTTTATTGACCTACAGATCTGCTCAGCATTCTGCGCTTCAGTGAGCCGAGCAATCAACACATGCTAAGTGCAGGTAAGGGGGACATTCACAGCAAAATATTACTGCTGAGCAAACATGATGTTTTTTCAGTGTGCATAGTTTGTTTCCATTTTGATTTCTTTGGTGGATACATTTTATTTTTGTACATCCTTGACCATCAAGACTTGTCAGTTTTCAAACAGAAGCTTCTCTATTGCATTTGTGTGGACACTATTTGTATAGTTATAGCAATCCATACACGTTTCTTTGTATGTATTTACGTATAACTGAATTATAACTGTAATTTCCATAGCAGTTAGATTTTGGCATATCAGATATGATTTTTGGGTTAGATGATACATAGGGAAATAAGTTGTTCTCCTGCTCACAACTAGATGTAAATTATGCAATATAATTTCATTATGAATCACTGAGCCCACATCCACTTTGGTGAAAGAAAAACAAACAAAACAAACAAACAAAAAAAAAACACTGTAAGGCAGAAGAATAAATTTGTGCTCTAGCAATACATGTTTAGAGAGGCAACAATCACCTTAAATATATTGGTGTCATCATTGCAACACTCTGGGTGCGACCATCCAGCCAGTTCCTTTTCCAGCAAGCCCGTCCATCAAATCTGTGCTTTTCCAATTTAGCAACCAGGATGTCATGTGGGACAGTGTCAAATGCTTTGCACAATCCAGTTAGATGATGTCAATTGCTCTTCCCTTATCGAATGATGCTGTACCTCCATTATAAAAGGCCACCGAGTTTGTCAGGCACGATTTGTCCTCGGTGAAGCCATGCTGGTTGCTACCAATCACCTCATCTTTGTTTTCCCAGTGCCTTAGTAGATCCTTCAGGAGGATATGCTTCATGATTTTGCAAGGCACAGACGTGAGACTGACTAGCCTGTAGTTTGTTGGATCTTCCTTCTTCCCTTTTTGAAAATGGAGGTGATGTTTCCTCTAAAAACTTTACAAAAGACCAAGCAAGAGTCCTCAAGGAAGCAAGTAGTGGGGGCTGCCTGCTCCTTACAGAACAGGAAGTTGAGCATGATGACCTCTGGCAGGGCTGGGGCCATCAGCCAGTGCCACAGCAAGTGGGACAGACTCTCTTGGATGTTTTGGTCAAATTATTAAAAGTCCAGATCAGCAGCTAAGCTTGAGGCAATGAGGCAGGTCCAAAGGCAATCCACAGATTGTGATCAGGTCCAGCAATTGCTGAGCAGGCCCATAGTGACAAATCAGGTCTGAGGTCAAGCTAGGAAGTCAGCTTGCAGATCTCAGTCTGGATCAGAAGGCTCTTTCAATAGGCATGGGCATTGGCACATTAGGTGGAGACAAACACTCCTATGACAGCTCAGGCAACAGGCTTAAGGCCCAGGACTGACCTGAAATGGGGCTCCTGAATATTTGGAATTGATGGTACTGATGTATGGATCTCGTTTATTGTGGGCTTGCGTGTACATTCATGATAATCGAGTTGACAGGAAAAAGAATGAATGTCTGCCTCTTAGAGAAAAGTCTATTAACACGTATTTTCTATATTAATTGAGATAAAAATTGAAGTAAACAAAGGTTTTCTTTGTGCTGTTGGTTGGTTGGTTGGTTGGTTGGCTAGTTTTACAAAGACAAAAAGCAGTAACTTGTCTAAATTAGTGAAAAAAAGTAGTTAGGGTTTACTCTTGTATATGAGAAACACAGCAATTCAAATTACTCTAAGATAAAGTATTTCTGTCTGGACTTCCTATATGTACTCCAGTTACTGCATTACTTACTTCATTATTTTGCTCACCCAGTGTGGAAAAGGGAGGAGTTTTAAAAAGAAAAAAAAAAAAAAAAAAAAAAATGGAGAGAGAGAACTGAAAATGAAGGAAAATTGAAAAGAATCATTCCATTTAGTTCCCTACTACTCCTATGAGAAATATTGTTAGAACAGTTATAAACACACACCTGGAAACTAGGGAAATGCTTAAACTGCCTAGCTGGATACTGTTTTTGTTTCAGGAGAATTTGCACCTCTCCCCCATGTCATTGACTACAAGGCATATCCATACTTGTGTATTGATCTCACTGTGGACTATATCAAAGAAATCTCTAAATCTTCACTTTTTTTTTTTAGGTCCAAGTGGACAAATTTCTCTTTAAGTTGAACTACTACTCTCTCCTTTTAGAAATATATACTGAGTATGGCTGCCTTTAATTTTACATATATAACACCACAGCCCTGATGTTTTTCACAGAATCATAGAATGGCTTGGGTTGGAAGGGACCTCAAAGATCATCTAGTTCCAAGCCCCCTGCCGTGGACAGGGCTGCCAGCCAGCAGATCACTAGATCAAACTGCCCAGGAACCCATCCAGCCTGGCCTTGAACACAGCCAGGGATGGGGCATCCACAACTTCTCTGGACAGCCTATTCCAGTGCCTCACCACTCTCTCAGGGAAGAATTTCTTCCTGATGTCCAACCTAAACATCCCCTCTTTCAGTTTTAGCCCATTCCCCCTTGTCCTATCATTATCCACCCAAAGGATAAAAGTGCAAAAAGTTGGTCCCCCTCCTGCCTGTAAGCTCCTTTCAAGTATTGGAAGGCCACAGTGAGGTCTCCCAGGAGCCTTCTCTTTTCCAAGCTAAACAATCCCAACTCCCTCAACCTTTCCTCACAGGAGAGGTGCTCCAGCCCTCTGATCATTTTGGTGGCCCTCCTCTGGACCCGCTCCAACAGCTCCACATCCCCTCTGTACTGGGGGCCCCAGGCCTGGACACAGTACTCCAGGTGAGGTCTCACAAGGGCAGAGTAGAGGGGGACGATCACCTCCCTCTCCCTGCTGGCCACCCCTCTCTTGATGCAGCCCAGGATGCCATTGGCCTTCCTGGCTGCAAGAGCGCACTGCCGGCTCATGGCCAGCTTTTCATCAATCACGACACCCAGGTCCTTCTCCGCAGGGCTGCTCTCAAGGAGTTCTTCTCCCAGTCTGTACGCATACCTGGGATTGCCCCGACCCAAGTGCAACACCTTGCACTTGGCCTTGTTGACCATCATCAGGTTCTCGTGGGCCCACTTTTCCAGCCTGTCCAGGTCCCTCTGGATGGCATCCCTTCCTTCAGGGGTATCAACTGCACCACTCAGCTTGGTGTCATCAGCAAACTTGCTGAGGGTGCACTCCATCCCACAGTCTAAGTTGTCAATAAAAATGTTGAAGAGCACTGGTCCCAAGACGGACCCCTGGGGGACACCGCTCGTGACCGGCCTCCACCAACATTTTCTTATGTTGTATTCAAAAATATCTTGATTGCCAAGAAATATGTACAGCTGACTAACACACGAAACATTGATTTTAGAACCTTCAACCAAAGAAACTTAGAGAACATACATCAAAGGCGGAGACCAGTTTGCCAGACTTATGGCAATCAAAGAAGCCCTTTTTGACCATTAATGCAATAGAATAATATGGAGATTTGTAAGAAAATGTAACATGGATATAAAGGTAGTTTTTTATATGCTTTGTTCCTTACCAAGATAAACAATCATATATTTCTGGTTTGTGGAAGAGAATCAACGCATTCTTTGAGAAAAAAATTTAAGATGTAACAGAGTAGTGAAAAATAGGATCTTCACTACATCTTTCCTTCCATTTCCTAAACAGGAATTGATTCTCACTCTACTTGAAGATTCTTTTTTTATTTGTTGAAAAAATGTTAAAGATGTCTAATAGTGTGAACAGTAGTGCAGAGTGTAATTTTTACCTCACACTTAAGTCCATTAGTTGTTGCAATCACCTTAGTTTAACCTTGACCATTTCTCCCTCCTAGGATGTGGCATAAAGTGTGGCTTATAGGCAAGCTGGAACCAGTATGGAGCAGACTATCGTGAAGGCTTGTGTTGCCTGCTGATGCCATTTAGGAAGGAAGCCTTTCTGATGGGCACAGTGAAAGCAACCCATGTTTGTCAGTCAGATGGAAAAAGATACTGAAAGTACCTCAATGGAATACAAAACCACATATTTAAAATGCAGGTGACTTCATTACTTACAAATATGGTGGAATAAGTATAATTAAAAGTCATAGAAATTATAATGACAGTGGATCCTCTGAGTTATGGTATGTTAGCCAAAATTTATATGCTGCTTTATGCCAGAACAGTTTTCCTGGCTCTGAGAAAATTGCCATCCCGGTTCTTACTCAATTATAATAGAACACTGGAGGCAAATGACGACTTAAGCTGAGTGAGTGTTCTTAACAGTGTGTGTGTGGGGGGAATGAACTTTCCAGTACATATTGCATTTTATCTGAAATAAAAGTAACAGTGGTGGATCTATTTTTTTTTTTTTTTGGCTGATTAGGATCTCAAGAAAAAAGTTGGTAGTCTACTTATTTGTGCATTCACATACAACTGTAGAAGAGCAGAGATTTAGGAGAATGTCATACGGAACAAAAGCTGTGTAGCTTATTTATTACCAAGATAATACTACCGAGATAATGTTACTTGTTATATATATTCTTCTTTTGTACACTGGTGATCTCATACTCCTCCATAATATAGCATGACTCCATGTCGATAATAAGACAGGACGACAACCTAAGATTTAAGGTAGCTTTATGAAGGGATGGTAGGGACTGTCCTCAAGGTAAGAGCTGACTGAACGAAACGAACACCTGATAGACTCCTACAACCCTTTTTACATTAGTACACACTGAGGAAAAATGAGTCATTTCCTGAAATAAATATACAAATAAAGTAATGTAAGTTTTATTTCTTAAGTAGAGCATTTTAAAGTATTCTTGTTCAGCCATTAGTTGTAATGTTGAACGCTGCTTTTTTTTTTTTTTTTTTTTTTTTCCCCTGAAGATTCTGAAGTCTGTACATATTCTTACAGAGAGGGGGGCACCTTCTGCTAATGCTGAATTTTCCTGGCTGACACATTTTTGCATTGATAAAGAACAAAACTAGCACTAAATCCAGAATGGTTAATGCATCAGGGTCGGGAGCCGGGCCGCTCGGCAGGAAAGACCTGCTGCCATCATGATGGGGTGACAGGGGGTGGGGTGGAGCCAGGGCAGCTAGCCAGAATTAGGCAAGCAGGGATTCCAAACCACGTGACATTGTGCGGTGAGGCGGGGGGAGTTGGCCAGGGTTAGCTGCTGCTCAGGGATTACTGGGTGTAGGTAGGTGGAAGATGAGACCGCCTTGCCTCGCCTCTCATTGTGTCATGTTGCTGATGGGGCACTGGTGAATGAGCAGTTAAATTGCTATCTGGTGTTGGTTAGTGAGTGGCAAGTAATTTAATTTTGTCTTGGCAGATAGTTTTTATCTTAACCGATAAGTTCTATTTTGTTTCCAGTTCTCTTCCTCATCACACTGGAGGGGAGTGAGTGAGCATCTGCATGGTACTGAGCTGCCTGCTGGGTTAAACCATGACAATCAGCTACATTGAAAGCATTCTAACGGGTAGCCTAGGTAGATTTATGAACAGATTCTGCAATTGAATAAATTTATATCTAAAAGTAAACTGTATTACAAAAGTCACAAGAATTGGGAAGGCAAATAAGCACAACATTTTTTTTTCCCTCATGAAATGTTTGTATAGAGTATCTATCACTTTAGTGACTCAAGACTCAAAAGCCAAAAATAAAGCACACCCCACAAATATTTTAGTTAAATTTTAAATGAAAAAAAAAAAATGAAGAAAGAGAGGGGTTCCATATTTTCTTAATAAAATATCTTTTTGTGCCACATGCAGGAAACAAACAAACAAACAAAAAATTGAAGAGCGGTTAGGACACTAGTAGCTTTTTAGACCTGCATACAATTGACGTGTGAAGAGATTTTGATTCTAAAGTAGGTATCTTCATCAGAGAGTGAACAGTAGTTGACCCATCAGATCCAGCATGCAGGCTGTAATAACTGATGCTCTCTGTGTCAGGTAATTCATGATAAATTCATTATTTCTTCAATATGATTTTTGCTCTTCATTTCTCCTTTTAGATGCATACATATTTGTGACATATTTACATTATTTTTACAACACTCTTCTCTGGATATTATTGTAGGTCTAAGACTTCTGCAGATGTGTTATGAAAGTCAAGGCAACAACTGGTTGGTGAACTAGGACACATGACAGTGATATTGCTTGGATCTGTGTAGCCAGTAAGATTGGACTTTAAATTACTATCTGAAAAATGTTCAGTGACAGTTCTTGAGAATGTAAAAACATGACAGCTTCAAAGAAAATACCGTGAGGTAGAACAGAATAGGGATTTACAGTATGTCCTTTAGTACCTGGTAACTGACCGTACACATACTCCCATGCCACAGTAGTACAGGATAAGGAAAGATGTCTCTGCTCAGTGAAAGATGGTTAAACTCTTTTGCATGACAGAAGTTTGCGGGTGAGTTAATCCTGACATCCTGTAATTCCTGATATTAACTTCTCAGGCATACCAATGTGTATCAGCCACACAAACTGACAGTGGTTCCTGCAGTGGGGGTCCTCTGAAGTTTTGCCAGAAAAAAATTAGTTGTGAAAAAGGGGGCACGTTTCCCTGAAGTTGTTCATGGGTTTTATATATATTTATACTTTTACTAACAAAGCAAATTGATAGAAATTTAAATAGCTTACAGAATTATAACCATCATAGAATCATCCGAGTTGGAACAGACCTTTAAAGGTCACCTAGTCCAACTCCTCTGCAGTGAACAGGGACATCGACAGCTAGATCAGGTTGCTCAGAGCCCTGTCTAACCTGGCCTTGAATGTCTCCAGGGATGGGGCATCCACCACCTCTCTGGGCAACCTGTGCCAGTGCTTCACAATCCTTATTGTAAAAAACATTTTTTTTTTTTTTTTTTTTTTTACTCCAGTTGAGGTCTCACCAGCACAGAGCAGAGGGGCAGGATCACCTCCCTTGCCCTGCTGGTCAGGCTTCTTTTGATGCGGCCCAGGATGTGGTTGGCTTTCTGGGCTGTGGGGGCACACTGCTGGCTCATGCTCAGCTTGTCATCCACCAGTACCCGCAAGTCCCTCTCAGCAGGGCTCTGCTCAAGCTTTTAATCCCCTAGTTTGTACTGATTGTGGGGGTTGCTGCGACCTTGCACTTGACTTTGTTGAAGCTCATGAGGTTAGCCTGGGCCCACTGCTCCAGCCTGTCTGGGTCTCTCTGGATGGCATAGTCAGGACTTAATATTTCTTGTGTGTTTCATATTTATATATAATATATTTAGGATTTGCACATATTGTTTTCCCCCTGCCTAGTACCATTTGATCTAATTATTTAAGTTATTAAGAATTTTAACATGTACTAGGCATGATGCATTTGCTGCACTTGGGCCGGACATTGGCAACAATGAAAGCCTGGCAAAGTGAGCACATATGCAGTTGTTAGAAGTTTCTGGAGGCCCCACAACCTGTACCAAACTTACATTCTTCTTGATGTGCAATATGTTTCCTACCAGTATAGCTGCCAGGAATAGCATAGCTGCATAGCTGACTGAATCCAAACATGCAATACTTTAAATCCTGCTAAGCCTACAGAATATTATAAGCAGAAAGGATTGACAATCTACTTGATTGTCAAAAGTAGAAGATACGGAAAATATGAGATAGAGCTAGGGGAAAGATGCATGTTATGTTGGTGGGGGGTGGAACACAACAAACAGAAAATAAAAAAAAAAAAAAAAACAACAAGATGGGGGTATAATTATCCAGTTGTTCCTCATAAAAGTGAAGATGCTTTACTCTGCTGTCTTAGAATAGCATAGAAGTTTAACTTGGGTAATTTCCCCAATGGTATGAAAATAACTTGTGAGCTGCTAATTGTATTCTTTGACCACTTTATACCATATTGCTAGTCCCCTGTATCTGCAGGTTAGTGAGCTCAGATAACCGATAAGCAGTTGTCCAAGCTGTCTTTGTGACAGTCTATGAATATATGTGTACAGTATGGAAAAGAAACATGCTCATCCCCAGTGTTCTTTGTGACCACCAAAGTAATGTCTGCACTGCACACACTTGCTGCTTGGAGAGACATTTGGCAGCGCAGTCCAGGAGTGTCCTTTTTTAATGGACACCGCAGAACTTTCAGGCTTTGCTCCAGCTTTGTTAGTGATAGCAGCTTCATAACACCTGGAATGCTGGTCACTGATATATGTTTTACTGGCAAGAGGTAGCAAAGAGTAAACAGTAATTGCATTGCTGAAATTTTACTAATTAAATTCTATACTTCACTACAAGATGGTGTTTGAAAATCATCAAGGAAGTGCTTGATGTACAACAGTGTGTAGTATTAATGGGCAAACATCCAAGACTGGATGATTTAGAACATAGAAGCTCACCTAAAACTGCTTCAAATTTGGTATGTTTCAAAATAGCTTAGGGATCTTTAAAAAGCAAGGTTTCCCTGCAACATGTTTACTTTTTATCTCAGGCAAGACAGTAATTTCAAATGCTAATTTCCCATACTGTATTGAGAAGTCATTGTCTCTTTTAAGTGAAAAGAGAAGAATAAGGAAGATAGGTTTATATTGCTTAAACTCAGGAAAATGCACTAGATGCAGGAATCTTGCCTGATGACCCAAAAAGAAAAAAAAAAAACATTCGTTTTCATTTAATTTATGCTTTCTTGTGCATGTTTACAAGTCACTGAGTTTGTTCTTATTTCCATTTAGAAATTACAACACTGGTTTCAGAAATGTCCCTACTGCTGTTATGTAGAACCCAAAAATTACTGATGCTTCATAAGAAGCCAGGAAGAACAAAGCACTACAGTAAATTTTCAGTTGGTTTTAGAATTCAGAGAAGCCTATGTACCCCTATGAAAAACAGATTTATATAACAATTAAATACAAGATTATGGATGGCTTTCTCCTTTCTGGCTTAGGTAATTTCCATATACTGCATAGATCCATTTTTCTCTTTCAGGGAGAGATTTGCCCATGTTGTTTCAGAGTCAAACACAATCAGCATTTTGCAAAACAACAACCCTTCATTGTCAGTCCTAAATACTTTGAAATTCAAGTAAACCCCAAAATCATAACAGCTTGTCTCCAAACCTTAATGCTTGCTTCTATGGTATTTTGTTCCATGCTGCATGGCAAAGCCTTTCTTCTATCTCACCACACACTAAAGCAGATGATACTAACCAAATACTTTCTGTGCAAAAGGAAAGTAATACTTTGTAGGATCCTGGCATCTAATGATCTGCTAATGTGCCTGTCTTGGAAGCTTTCTCATAACTTATACCCTCAAGAAGCTTCAAATCACAAGTGGCAAGCCCTACAGGAGGCAGAGAACACAGGTTTATATGGGTGTTCTGTTGAACAATTCAAATTCACTAGAAAGGTTATGCAAGTACACAAGACTATAAAGGACATGCTTAAGTATGGGTAGATGCAGAGATGAGTTATAAACCCAAGGAACTGCATGCAAATATGAGGAAGATTGAAGTGCAAGTTACATGGCTAGATTCAATATAGATAGGAAATGGGGTTCCTTCCCAACTCCTTTATCATGTCATTTTTTTTTCCAGTAAAACAATTAAAAGCAAGAACTATTTCTTCTTATGACATGATTTATGTTTTAGTCTGAACTGTTATTATTTGTCATTAGAAAGATCATTAAATCATGGAATGGTTTGGGTTGGAAGGGATCGTAAATATAATCCAGTTCCAACCTCAAACTGTGGGCAGGGTTGCCACCCACTAGACCAGACTTCCCAAGGCCCCATCCTGCCTGGCCTTGAACGCCTCCAGGTCCCATCCAAACTGGTTTTGAATGCTTCTGGGCATGGGGCATCTACAGCTTTTCTGGGCAACCCGTGCCAGTGCCTCACCACCCACTGAGTGCAGAATTTCCTCCTAACATCTAACTTAAATCTCCCCTCTTTGAGTTTAAAGCCATTCCCTCTTATCCTATCACTGTCAGACCATGTAAAAAGTCACTCTCCCTCCGGTTTATAAGCTCCCTTAAGGTACTGGAAGGCCACAATGAGGTCTCCTCAGAGGCTTCTCTTCTCCAGGATGAACAAGCCCATCTCCCTCAGCCCCTCTTCCTAGGAGAGGTGCTCTTAAAAGAACTCATGCCTACTTCTAACATTTAGACATATGAATGATTCTCATATGAATGTTTTAGGAAATCATGAAACAGGAAAAATCCAAAGTTTTTTTTTATTTGAATACATGCCTGAATAATAGATTTCTTATCAATCATTAAACATTCATCTGAAATAAATGATTTATTCATGCTTAATGGAGCATCCCAGACTGTTGTAGGTTTGATTAGATGAAGTTTGTCTGATTTCTGTTTACCATAATAATACTTTACGTTTATACAACAGTTTCCATTCAGAAGTATTTCAAAGTGTTTTGCATACTGTATGTGTATATAAGGGATAAATTAACCAACCAGTAAATTAGTCACCTCTGGAGTGAAACTCCACAGAAACTCTGTGGCAAGAATCCTATATAAGTTTAATAACTTTTGTAATGAAATTTCATTGATTTCAAGGAAGCAGAGCATACAATTAAACTGTTTTAAAGAGAGGACAACAATCTTCTAGCTATAGCACCAGACTCCAACCAAGAAGCCATTCTCTGTTACTTGGTTCTGCCACAGACCTCCATTCATCTTCAGGCAATTAATTTAATCTGATTTGGGCCTTAAATAAAGTGAAGATAAATAGTACCAGCTCGGCATTGGTGACTGCTCATATACATACTGGTAATTACTATAAGTGCAAGCTGGTCACTGTTAATTACAGCCGCTCTCTAGCAATGGCAAGCTAACTTGTGCAGTACTATATTTACCATGTGCTAATAAGGTTGCTACTGCAGATCATCTGCCATGAGTCTGAACTGCTAGTTGTGTATCAGAATAATGCTTTATCCAAGATTTGACAGTATGACAGTTGATTATACTGCATGAACTATGAACTAAAGCTGTTTCCCTGTCTATGTGGTAGTAAAGCACAATGTCTTCAGAGGCTGGTTGGAATTTCTAGGTGGTGTTTAATAGAATAAAGCTTCTTCCTTGCATATAACAAATAGTTGGTTTATGTGCATGTCTAAACTGAGAGACTGATATCTGTATAGATCAAAGAAAGGACTTCTTGTTTCTTTGTGGGTTTGGTGCTTGTGGGCATTTTGTTTGTTTGTTTTTGTTTTTTAAGGGGTGTGGAGGCAGTGCAACAAGTTTTTCAGCAACGGGAGTCATCCAACAGAACTGGATTTTCTCCTTCAATGATAGTAGGAATAAGAAAATTCTTCAAAACTATTAGAACAGATGGGCAACTTTTGTATGTGTTTTGACACCTGTTTTTCTCCTGGCCTCCTCTCATATGAGGTGACTGAATTTGAAGTCAAACACATTTTTTGCAGCTTTCTGGAAGAGTTGAATTGAGACAGAGTAGTGGTTGCAGCCAACTTGTGTTTCACAACAGATCTATTACTTGTTATTTAATCTGCATTTAACTATTCACTAGTTATTTCTGTCTCCCACAGCAAATAGTACAAAGGATTAATTGCAACTAATTTCATGTACACTACTTTACTCTCTTGAAATAGGACAGCGATGCAATGAAATTAGAGACAATATGAAAGGCAAAATGGGCAGAATAAACAGTACTGGAATTTGGTCCACAGTAGCTTCAGTACAGCTGCTTGATTGTGTGTATGCTTGCAGAATTATTCTGTCTCGCTTGATGCGAGTAACAGTCATCCCCAAATCCTAGTCATATATTCTGCCTTTCTGAAAGAAAGCTGTGTAAGTAATGACCATGTCTGTTGTGCATATTGAAGGTTCCTATTAGTACAATATAACAGCACTCAGCAGGGTAGTATTTTTCAAAGATAGCTACAGGGTTGGTTGCAGTTACTCAAGTAGATGAAAGATCTTGGACATCAGTAGTGCTTCACATTCAGTCTGATCAGACTATTAGCTTGACTTATTAACTGCAGAAATTCCTTCAAAACACTGTGTTCTCACTAAACGCATTCCCTGCCCTTCCTATCTGGGCAGAAGGTAACTTCAGTATATAACCATCTAACTGGCAGTGGAAGAATTATCCTCTTTTAATTATCTATATGCAAAAAAAATTAATAAAGATTTCTGGTTACTTTATAACACTAATATGGTCTACACCCAGAATAAATTCATTCAGGCAGGACTTGTTTTGGTAATCAGACTAATAACCACCTGTATCTGTTTAATGCAGCTTTCAGTGTGATATCATAGGAGGAAAGAGCCCCCTAATGGCTTCAAGTTATCTAGAAAAGTAAAAATAAATTTCACTTTCTGTTAGTTCAAGCAGGGAAAAAAAGCAAAATGAGTTTCAAAAAGGCTGAATTTGTTTTCTTGCAAAACAGTGATACAACTGAAATATTTCTGAAGTGTTGCAAAAGGTCTGGAATAGCAACACTGCAGACTCAAAAGAAAATGCACAATTTACAGTATATAATCTCATTATGTTTTTAATTTGAGGGTTTTCCAGTTATTTTTACCTGAACCTGACAACTGGCAGAAGAAGATGCTTACATTGTAAATCTGTAATGTAGAAACCAATAATGTATTTCATGAACGTAAGCTTAACCATTGTTTGGGTTTCTAATTTGCTGTACCGTTAAAAAAAAAAAAAAAAAAAAAGGTGGAATACTCCCCTTACAAAAATAACTTTTTTAGTAAGAAAATCATGATTTCATGTTGGGGTGTAACCTGAGTGCAAACAAATATTAATCTGGACCGAACTGTGTAATTGCCTTTAGAAATAACATCATGTTAATTCTGTAATTTCAGTTACAGAATTATGTGACTTCTTAAGGTATATTTAAAGAGCACAGGTGTAGTAAACAAGGCTTTCCAGAGAAAACAATGATGAGCAATGATGAGTATGGACTGCAGGAAAGCTTTTGAATTCATGTGAAGAATTATTTTTGCAACTTAAACTGCATGTGAAATATTTTGAAACAGGCCTTAAGTTTTGCAAAGATCCAAAGTGAACTAGGCATCCAATTATCTTAGCTCCTTACAAAACTGTCTGTATATGGTAGGTCTAACTCTTTCAATACTGAAGTCTGTCTTCCCATTGAAGTTTTCAGTCTTAATAATGGGAGATTACCACAATTATCTGTGGCCAGATTTTGGTACTCCTATTCAACATATGCAGCCATCACCTCTTGACAGAATTTTCAGTAATTTTCATAGCCCTGTTTATGGAGTAAAATACCACTAGATGAAAGCTAATGTGACAAAATGTGTCCCCAAAAGATTTTCATACTATTTGGAAATAATTTAAAATGAAACATTGAAATTGCTGACATGCATCAATCACATATATAAAAAACAACAGACATTGAATTATATTTTCTCTATGAATAATAAAACATTACAGATTTATTATTTTAAGTCTGTTGTTGGTTTATCAGTTTTTTGTTGTTGTTTTTACTAATATTTATTGTAGATGCTGA
>VXAV01011015.1:21745-40915 GCA_013399715.1 Alectura lathami | reverse complement strand
CTCTTTCAATATACATCCCCCCAAAAAAAAAAAAAAACAAAAACAAAATTGTGAAACAACCAGTGAAGTCACAGCAAAACACAGCAAGTTTGCCTTGTGAAATATAAAAGTATCAGTTAATAACCTCTGATTCCTCAGCTGCAGGTGGAATACCCTTTTAGTTTCAGGCTACAAAACACACAGAACAGACATTGTGAGTACTTTGAGTGGCATGTGTTAGCTGAGTGAAAATGAGTTCTGTTCATGGACAGAGAATAGTAAAACGCATAAATGAAAATGAATGTGGATAGAATTACAGTTGGAGAATTGTATGAGTGAAGATCTATCAGTGGAAGTCTGCAAGGCCTATGCAATCCTATATATTGGAAGAAGGGCACTTAGGATGGATAGTGTTCTGCACTGGCTGGGGTAGTGAAGTGCACACTTCTTCCTGCACCTCTACAACAGGCCTGACAGAAAATGCTGTGATAAAATAGCTGTTTTAAGAAGACAGAATAAAAGGAGGAATATAGATATTAAGTAAATTTTACATCCCTTCAGATGCTGGGGACTCTTCTTTCACGCATCATCAGATGGCTCCTGGGTGGATGGCCACAGGGTGCTGTGCAGATTCCATCCATAGAGGGGGTCCTCCCTCCTTCCCTCCCTCCCATGCTGTTGTGCCTTTTCTTTTTAGTAACAAACAGAATTAGGTACCATCTCCTGACAGGCGGGGTATTGTCTCTGTCATAACACGTCCTGGTGCACAGCACAGGCCTACATGGAACACTACAGCAGGTTCCCTTCCACCAGCTGCTCAGGCCCTAAGCATTAGGCCAAAAGTGCAGATGTGGCCTGTCCAAGTACCTAGCTCCTCCCATGTCCTATCTTCCACAAGGCTACCAATAGATAGGAGGGGTGCTGTGACAGAATGCCGAGTGAAAGGAATTCAATTTCCAAATACCCTTTTGCAGAACTTTGTCATGAAAGATTTCATCTAATACAATCTTAGCTCATTTGAGGCTGCAAACCAAATAATGGCTATGTGTGAGACACTATTACAAAATTATACCTTGTGCAGTTTGATACTTTAGAGCTTAATTTTTTCATGACCTTTCCAGTAAAAAGCAAGACTGTCAGGGTGACATTTTTAGAAAGTCAGGATGCATGGTTAAATCTCAAGAACCGTCCTTTTATGCAAACACAATCATTAAAACAATGTTTTCTGAAATTTTAGATGTGCTTTGGAAATACAAAGGCTGCACACAGTTGGCAGTAGGCTAGCTCTAGACGCTGTGTGTGCTGTATGGAACTTGTGTGTATTAGATAGAACACCTTCACATTGGATATATGATCGCCATGTCTGCAGTGCAGCACTGTACTGCTTTAGGAACATACAGACACAGTGAATCACAGCAAGATGCTTTTGGGCAGCACAAGTGTACCTTTAGTGTATCATATGAACAGTTACTGTGTGGATAAATAGATGTTTAATATTGCAATGTTACATATTGAGACAGGTGTTCAAGGCTGAAATATTGAGCTAAACAAAGTCAAAGTGGTTTACAATATAAGTCACCAAATATATACTCCAGAAAGAAAGCCTGGCCTGTTCTGTGCCAGGATGGAAGCAAGCATTTACTTCCATATAATCTATGGGTATGTGGCAGTGAATTAGAACCACTATCAGCTATTTAAACCATTGTATCCACCCTATACAGAAGAGGTATATTCCTTTCTTTGTTGTATTTAACACAGCTTGTTATCATAGAGTCATTAAGGTTGGAAAATACCTCTAAGATCATCTGCTACAACTGTTAACCAGTATGCCCACTAATTATTGGGTCCATAGTTTTCATTACAAAATTATTAATCAACATCTTGGTCTTTCCTGCTGTCTTTAAAGCTTGGACCATGAATAATAGAAAGTTAATAAGGATTTATTGTCTTTCACATAGTTACAATATGAGAAAACAACTTTGGAATGAATAAATTCTTGCTGAATGTTAAAGCTGTTGCAGAGAAAAAAAAAGAACCCCATGGATACACAAATGCTGCATATACGCAGCACACAGAGTTACATAACATATGTGATTAGCTTAATATTTTAAGCCCAAATTGATACTTAGGAGCTACGGAATACATAAAAGAAACCTCTAAATTAAAATGGTGGGTTTAAGGAAAGAGTTATTTTTCTCAAATGTAAAGTGTCAGTATTTCAATATCATGGGGAAAAAAAATAACATTTCAATTTCAAATAAAAATAACAGTTTTAGCCTGAAATGAAATATTAGGATAACCTTTTTGATTTTATTTGGCTTAGTTTGGGGAAAAACAAGGTGCAGTGATGTCATAGTGCACTTCTGTTTCTGAGTGCTGTGTTTAGAATTTATTAAGGGCACTTCTCTGTGATAAACTGTTTTTCAGTATTTCAGATTGAATTAAAAAAAAAAACGTGCTTCCTTCCTTGTGATTCTAACAATTATCTAGGTATAGTTCTTCTGCAACTAAGTAATGCAAGAAATATGCAGCTGTGGAAGACTAAGTCTTGTCAGAAATAGCAGATGTTACCTATTCATAGAAGAATCTTTGATGGATACCCTCATGATGTAAAAAAAAAAAAAAAAAAAAAAAAAAGAAAAAAAAAGTCAGGGATGTACATTTAATACATCTTTCTCTGGAATGAATTAATTAAATGGGCTTTCTACATTGAATCGAAACACTGATTTTATTTTCTGTATTATTGCTGAGTGATATTTTAGTAGTATAGGTATTAATCAAGTTTCAAGCCTTGTCAAGTCTTAACACGTTTTTAAAATGCTCAGGCTATTCACATGCTTAAAATTGAGCACTACATACTCAGATGTGCAATACAGTAACCTAAAAGATTATTTATATTTGATCCGACACATAGAAAAAGTCTTTTTCCATGGATAGTACAAAGCTATTTTATTTCATCATCTTTATCCTTGAATGTAAATACAAGAATAGTAAAGGTAAGTAGATTTCATTAATTTTATTTCATTCTTCATTATAAAAATACTTTTTCAGATCCTGAAAGGCATGCTTAGAAAAGAAGCCAATATACTGGCTATGACCATGAAATCATAGAATCATAGAATGGCTTGGGCTGGTAGGTAAGCCACAACTTCTCTGGGCAGCCTGTTCCAGCGCCTCACCACTCCCTCAGTGAAGAATTTCTTCCTGATGTCCAACCTAAACCTCCCCTCTTTCAGTTTTAGCCCATTCCCCCTTGTCCTACCATTATCCACCTGTGTAAAAAGTCGGTTCCCCTCCTGCCTGTAAGCACCTTTCAAGTATGGAAGGCTGCAATGAGGTCTCCCTGGAGCCTTCTCTTCTCCAAGCTAAACAACTCCCTCAACCTTTCCTCATAGGAGAGGTGCTCCAGCCCTCTGATCATTTTGGTGGCCCTCCTCTGGACCCGCTCCAACAGCTCCACATCCTTCCTGTACTGGGGGCCCCAGGCCTGGACACAGCACTCCAGGTGAGGCCTCCCAAGGGCAGAGTAGAGGGGGACGATCACCTCCCTCTCCCCGCTCGCCACCCCTCTCTTGATGCAGCCCAGGATGCCATTGGCCTTCCTGGCTGCAAGAGCGCACTGCCGGCTCATGGCCAGCTTTTCGTCAATCACAACACCCAAGTCCTTCTCCGCAGGGCTGCTCTCAATGAGTTCTTCTCCCAGTCTGTACGCATACCTGGGATTGCCCCGACCCAAGTGCAACACCTTGCACTTGGCCTTGTTGAACCTCATCAGGTTCTCGTGGGCCCACTTTTCCAGCCTGTCCAGGTCCCTCTGGATGGCATCCCTTCCTTCAGGGGTATCAACTGCACCACTCAGCTTGGTGTCATCAGCAAACTTGCTGAGGGTGCACTCCATCCCACAGTCTAAGTCATTGATAAAGATGTTGAAGAGCACCGGTCCCAAGACGGACCCCTGGGGGGCACCGCTCATGACCGGCCTCCACCTGGATGTAGAGCCATTGACTACAACCCTTTGGCTGTGACCATCCAGCCAGTTCTTTATCCAGCGAACAGTCCACCCATCAAATCCACATCTCTCCAGTTTAGAGATAAGGATATGGTGCGGGACCATGTCAAAGGCCTTGCACAAGTCCAGGTAGACAACATCCGTCGCCCTCCCTTGGTCCACTGATGCCGTCACTCCATCATAGAAGGCCACCAGATTGGTCAGGCACGACCTGCCCTTGGTGAAGCCGTGCTGGACGTCTCGCATCACCTCCTCATCTCGCATGTGCCTTAGTATTTCCTCCAGGAGGATCTGCTCCATGATCTTCCCAGGCACAGACGTGAGGCTCACCGGCCTGTAGTTCCCCGGGTCTTCCTTTCTCCCTTTCTTAAAAATGGGAGTGATGTTTCCCTTTTTCCAGTCACCGGGGACCTCACCTGACAGCCGCGACTTTTCAAATATGATGGAGAACGGCTCAGTTTCTTTTGTTCTGTATAGGATTCCTTATTATTTCTCATGGAGTAGGCAAATACGTTTCAAATTTGATTGGCAGTTTTGTTTCTATTTCAAGTAGCATTTTTTTTCATTTCAGTTTCTGTAAACATTCTAGAGAACAAGAGAAGGTAAATCTCAATTTATTAAAGGGTATATGTTCAGACATTAAAGTTATGTATATGCACCTAATATAATGGAACATGCATCCATAAAACAAAATATACCTTATTTTCTGTCTGAATGCTTTGGTGATCTTCAGGATGAACTTGCTATAAAAATAAAAAACAATATAACTGATATTATTTATCATCACTGTTAATATTTACTGTTATGATACAATGCTTCTAGGTCACACAATTTCTCTAGAAAAGGAAATGATACTCTATTGGTTTGAGCAGACAAGGTTACAAAGTAAATTTAAATGTATTGCTGCATTTACAGCAGTATCATTTCTAGGACTATATTTATCTTCTGCTTCATGTCAAGATCAGGACCATCCATTCCAAGTCTGGAAACCTGTTTCTCCTGGAATTTACCAGATCTCTTTTAAATTTGCGTTTTCCTATTTAACGCATATTAAATGGCATATGAATTGGTCCTTTTCACAGTCTTTAGAACCTTCAAAGGGCTACATTGTTAGCAAATGCTGTACTAGCCTCAAGGCTGGCCGAATTAGAAAAGCTGATGGCCTTTTTGATCCCTAAAACACTATGTCTTTGTCCATAATAAGTTTTCCCTAGGCCTTGTTTGGAAGAGCTGACACAGGCCAAAACCTTTTAGACATTTAAAAATACAGGAAATTAATTATTGAATCCATTCATGGAAATTTTCTCAGAGTCCCAGTAAAATCCAGTTAAACTTTTCTGCCATTTTTCCATAAAGTTGATTATATTCAAACAGAATGGGATCTTCATGAAAATTTCCAGTCACTGACAGACTCTAGCTTCAGAAAGTAAATATCTGCATGGAGATCCAATTGTTATCCAATTGTTACTGAAAGTAGATTCAGTTCACTAAAAGCCTGGTGGCAGCAAAATCTGAAAGTGACTTCAGTAACATATAGCTGAGGCAGCTGTGTGTATGTTTATAGATAGCAGTATGACCTTCAGACCCCGAATGCAGATCCCAGCATTGTAGCTGTTTTCTTTTGTTTTTAAGTTCATTCAGAGTCTTGTTACAGGCAAAAAGAACATACCCTTCCCCCCACACTAAACTTTGCCCCGTTTCTTGTCATCCCATGCCTGTACTCTACAGCCTCCTAGGTCTCGACTTCTCAAGGGCTTTGCTGTCATACCAGGCTTGCATTTCTCTACCTCATTAATGGTATAGTCATAAACATCTAATTCTAAACAAAATAACTATTTGTTGCTACTACCTTTATACAACTAAGATCGCAATATATAAACATAAACCACAGAAATTAGCCATAGCTACCTCATCAAAAGAGCAATTACTTCTAGAGTTAAACAAGCTAAAACAAGGCCTAGGTTCAGACAGGGCAAGCCTGACAAACCTGCAGGTTCTGAGGACCTGCAGATTTTATACAAAGTCTAAGTCCTGTTGCTAGCAATGACAGTGCTGTATAACAGGGCTAAAGTTCATAGATTTTTTTTTTTTTTTTTTTTTTCTTACAGCACATACTTCCGTAGTTTCATTGTGCTTGAAACTAAAATCATGCAAAATAAAGTAAACGAGTGGTGCTGCCACTGTGTTAAATTGCAGCTCCTAAATGCAAGATCGTTTTCTGAGATAAAATGTAATGCAGCTGCCTCAGAAAGCTATGTATTTCCGACCAGTGGAAAAGTCAGTTTTCATTAAGCCATAGAAAGATGGAGGCTCCAGTGGTGGCACCACTTCTTTGAAAGGCTCAATAGTTCCAAACCGGTAAAAACATTTTGCAGGGAATGAAGAAAGTTTGTTTTCATGCTAGTAGGCTGTATCTTGTGTTATGTCATAAGGTTGGTACTGTTCACCTGAAGGCTTTCAGCTCTCGCTTATTATGATGGATTTGTGTTGTCCAAGAAGGCTTACATGTTATGATTTAATTTATATTATTTCATGCTTAATAAGAATATATTGTGAGTAGTTCATTGTATTCTTTTCTGTCCTTTCCACAATAAAGTTTTAGTAGCAATTTATTTGGAGATTACAATACCATCAATTTACATGTTCAGCTTTTAAAATTGCTGACTGTTTCTTCTGGGGTATATGCAAATCATACACTTCAGAAGAAAATATTATATAGAGGGGCAAGTGTTGCTCTAATATTTGTTGTTGTTGTTGCTATGACTAGAGGTACTGCAGTGACATTCAGGAATGTAGACAGTGCACAGTATGCTAAATTACAACACAAGACCTTAAAGTATAAATACATCCTTTAACTAAAATGTACTTACTGTACCATGAGGAACAAAATGTAATTAATTTTGTAGCACAAATAATACCTTTTCTCTAAGATTCTAAGAAATATATATCACAATATATGATTGAATTAGGACTGTAGAATTTGGCCTACATGTATTTAAAATGCAGATGTTCTATGAGTTTTTTGATAGTGTTTCAAATTTTGGCTAACAGGCCCATCAGAGAGAATTTGCTTCAGCTTGTGAGCTTCCTGCCATCCAATATGTGGTTTCACAATGTTCTAATGCTTCTATACTGAACGATGAAGACAACAGAAAATACTCCGATGCTCCAGGCACATGAGTCAGATAAGCTGATAAAACAGTGCTAACATTCAGAATGCAACTCTGCATAGTCTGTTTGAATATGACACATGGTTTTCCTGAAGTATGTCTGGGGAAAAAAAAAAAAAAAAAAAAAAAAAAAAAAAAAAAAAAAAAAGAAAAGAAAAGACAGAAGTATACACAAACTGTAAACCAGTGTAATTGTTTAAGGCAGATTTGAGTTTCTTTCTCTAGCTTGTACATAGCAAGCTGTCTCGCTCCAATTATCAGAGTGAGAGGTGGGTATTCCTTGATACACCTGGAGTGAGATTAAGCCACAAATGAGGTCAACTGTTGTCTGACCTGTTTAATACAAATTAGGGTGATGGGGAAGGGGGGAATGGAAAAGCAGGTGATACAAAAGATAGGAAAAGAGCAAGAACTATGTACAGCGGGGATAGTCACCACAAACGATCCAGCGGTGTCCCAGTGCACACCCAGACACATGCCCAGACATGCCCAGACTTTCTCAGACAAGCCCACACATGCGCACACTCCCAGACATGCCCAGAGTTGCCCAGACTTTCCCAGGCATGCCCAGGCATGCCCAGACATCCACAGACTTTTCAGGACATGCTTGGACATGCCCAGACTTGCCAAGACTCGCCCTGACATGCCCAGACATGCACAGACTTCCAGGACATGCCCGGACATGCCCAAACTTTCCTAGGCATGCCAGGACTCGCCCAGACATGCCCAGACTTGCCAGGACATGCCCGGATATGCCCAGACTTGTCAAGACTTGCCCTGACTCCCCCAGACACACCTGGACTTGCCCTAACCTGCCCAGACTTGCTCGGAAATGCCTGGACTTGCCCAGGCTTGCCCAGACTTGCCCAGGCATCCCTGGACTTGCTTGGGCAGGCCCAGGCCTACCCAGGCTTGCCCAGGCTGTCCCATACTTGCCCAGATATGCTCAGACTTGTCCAGGGTTCCTCAGTTATGCCGGTCTTGCCTGTGCTTGCCCGGACATGCCCAGACGTGCACGGACTTTCCCCACATGCCCAGACTTCCTGAAGATACCTAGACATGCCCAGACTTGCTGGGACATGTCCATACCCCAATGGACTTGGCCGGACATTAGCAGATTAAATATCAGTCATCAGAAAAGGCCCCGTTCTTTGTCATCCTTCCTATGATCCATAGGAACCCTTCAGAGCACTGAATTGTGGAAATCATGGACTAATTTGATTAGTCATCGCTTCAGGGAACTCAAGAGCAGAATATTGATGAAGATGACCTCATTTCCGATTCAACTTCCTTTGCAAAAGGTAGGTTTTTCCATTCTGAAAATGATTTTGGTTAAATCTTTTTAGCTTTCCGTCCCTACAGCCATTTCTTTTTCCTTCATTGAAAATTTCAAATACGAAAAAAGGATTATTGGAACATAAAATACCATTTTAATTTATTTTCTCATGGTAGATTTCATTTTCAGTGTGAGTCTCTCTGTTGAGTATTTAAGCCTTTATACTTGCCTGGAATGAGCCTCTGAAATTTTTAATTTGCTCTTCGAAGACTGACCATCAACAAAGAGATTGGTGAAGTCCATGTTATGAAGATAAATCCATCAAAAGGATTTCTGTTCTTACCAGGCAAAATGTGTTTTGTGTTCATAAAGTGTCATGACTGATACATTTAAGGGAAGAGATGTTGCGTTCGTTCTCGGTAGTGTCAACTCAGGACTGTGATGAGAAATAAAGGAAAAAACTGTCCATAATGCCAGAGAGGAATTTGAGACTATTACATGGTCACATTTGCCTGCTTTTTGAACATGTCACTTGATGGTGTTAACTTACAGCATGTACTTTTCAGTAGGCAAAAAATACCTTAGCCACAGCAGTGAGTTTGGTATACAGTGTGCAGCAAAGCCCATTCGTTAACAATCTGACATATTCGATTACAGAGTGTAACATGTTCTAGGAATATTATTAAATGTAGAATTTAATGAACTAACCAGAATAAATTGCTTCAGTACGCCAGTGAAACTTATCCTCTTTCTCTAATTGAAGTAAAGGTTGGACATTTTTTCTTTTGCATTCAGTTTTGTCTGTGCACACAGGAAATATCTTTCATTTAAAACTCTCCCATAGAACAAGTTTCATATTTCAGGAGCTTATCAAAACAGAGGAATGTCCAAAGTGAGCTAACTTTTACTTAATTTGCATCAGACGTCTGACAGTATGTTGCTTCTTTGGTCGGACAATACTGGCACCAGAACTGATGGACAAATACATTGATAAATACAGCAGAGCTGGAGTGAGAAGCAGTAACCTATTTTCCCAAGCAGATACCGAAGCACTTGCTCACATTCTTTGCTTGAGTGTTGCAAAAAATGGAATATGATGTAGGCACTGGACGCAAGACAAGTTTTAAGCATTCATAATACCCTAGGAAAATAAACAGGCAGAGGTTCAGCAATATAAAGCTGGCGAAACCTCAGGGTACAGCGGCTGCACTGCAGACACAGGGAGGCATGGAGTGCAGCAATAACAGAGCCTGAAAAAATAAACACATGAAAAGCCTAAACTGCTGAGTGCTCCAGAGGTGACAGCAAGTTTGATGTGGCAGATATAACCCTTGCCTTGCAGCTGTTCAGAAGAGGAATGTCTAGAAGCATCGCATGCCTTTGCAAGCAAGTTGGGAAGGCCTGAGTTGGAAGTGCAAGTAGCTATTTAGCTAAGCTGTGTTCTAGCTCCAATGTATGTAAAAAGAGTAATTTGTACATCTTACTGAGACAAAATGTGATCAGAAGCCATTCAGAGAGCTAAAAACTCTCTTTCCTGTAACCAAAAGTAATGACTTTGATTACAAGTGCTATTGTAATATTTGTGTACCAAGACATGAGTGCTGTCTAGTGAGGGTTTTTCCATATCTTCTTTTGTGTGGACTCCCAAACACTGGAGTGAAAGAATGTTCATGGAATCTCTGTGTCCTGGTAAAATCACTGAGCTCTGGCTGGGTGGTTGGGTATACCCCTTTGGTCTGCTGTGTGATAGGAATTTCTGACAGAACAGTGGGAAGATACTGGAAAGAATTTTTATTTTAGAAAATCTCTCTCTTTTTTTCTTTTTTTTTTCCTCCAAATAGTATGAATTCCTTTTTTTTTATAGTAACCTTCAGCATCCATGCAGATTTAGTTCATTACTTCTGAGGTTTTTCCAGAAGATCAGTATATGAAAGTAGAAAATTAAAATTTTTGTCTGTCAACAGTAATCCACTTCGTTGTTGTTGCAAAAATTGTATCAACCTATTTTATAAAATTGATCAGTACTTACCTTTCTAACTGCCTGGATTTCAACTTAGTACACAATATAAATCAGACAAATGTATTAGTTCTAGGAAGTATTAAAAACATAACAATGTATATTTTAAATCAAATACCTTCAAGCCAGCAGTGAATTTGCACATCAGTATGTATTTTAAAAATACTACTTTGCACATAGAACCATGGAATGACTTGGGTTGGAAAGGCCCTTCTTAAAGTTCATCTGGTTTCAACCCCTCTGTATTTATGGACAGAGTTGCCATCCACTAGACCAGACTGCCCAGGGCCCCATCCAACCTGGCCTTGGACACCTCCAAGGATGGGGCATCCACAACCTCTCTGGGCAGCCTGTTCCAGTGCTTCACCACCCTTATTGTAAAAAATCTCCCCTCTCTTAGTCTAAAACCATTTCCCCTTGTCCCATCACTATCAACCCACGTAAGAATTCACTCTGCCTCCTGTTTACAAGCTCCCTTCAATTATTGGAGGGCCACAATGAGGTGTCCCTGGACCCTTCTCTTCCCCATGCTGAACAAGCCCAGCTCCCTCAACCTTTCTTCACAGGAGAGGTGCTCCAGCCCTCTAAGCATCTTCATGGCCCTTCTTTGGACCCACTCTAAAAGCTCTACATCTTTCTTGTGCTGGGGGCCACAGGCCTGGACACAGTACTCCAGATGGGATCTCACAAGGGCAGAATAGAGGGGGACAATTCCCTCCCTTGCCCTTCTGGCCACACCTGTTTTGATGCAGCCTAAGGTACAGTTGGCCTTCTGGGCTGCAAGCGTGCACTGCTGGCTCATGTCCAGCTTCTCAACCACCAGAACCCCCAAGTCCCTGTCCACAGGGCTGCTCTCAATGAGTTCTTTCCATCTTCTGGATGAACAGGGTTGAAATATTGCTGATAATATGCTCATCAAACATGATATGACTACAAAAGATACGGCTTTAAGAGGAAAAGGAGTTGAAAGAAATAGTAATTTATATTTATTGTAAGGAACTGACAAGGGGTTTCTTACAAATTATATATCTAAACAGGAGGATGTCAAATTCCAATAATTCTTTTGGTGTGTTCTGGAAGAAAATAAAACTCACAAGACACTGTCCAATCTGCTTAGGTGTGAGAGTAGACCTGACCTGTGAAGGTTGTGTCTTTGGGCTCAACACCTGAATCAGAATGACTATGACTTTCTTGAAAATGTTGACTTTTCTTTTTTCTGTAGTGATGCAAATCTAACCAGATTATCTACCTCTGTTAGGCTTCCAGTTCAGAGCACATTTCAGTACTCTTAATATCATTCTCAGTGTGAACATTTTCTACTCAACACTGAGTATTTGTTTATATGACAATATTAATTTAATTTGAATTTAATCTCAGTTTCTGTTAACTTGTGAAATATTTTGTGAATTTTAAGGATTAGTAGAATACCAGTGCAATCCCTATACTGATTAATGAAAACAAGTTTTGAAAAGTTTTTAATAAAATCATTGTGCTCAAGAAATATCAGTAAATTTATGACATTAAATTATTAAAAATGCTGAAGGATTTAATTTTTTTTTGTTTATTCTTTAACAGGTTTGATGAGTAATATAGAGTTGAAAATGAGTCACTTTTTAAGCTATTGGGAGAAAAAAATGCAAACCATCGTCAAATTTCAAGTTACAGTCTGAGATTCTGTATTAATTTTGCAGATGGAGGATGACACCTTAAAAGTTAAAAATATACGTTGAGATTTCTGAAAGACATTCTGAAATTATAGGCAGTGAATATTTTTGTTCAATAGACCTTTCTAGGAAAATGACAATTATTGTCATAGATTTTTAAAAAATCAGTGTCAGAAGGAGTTGTGGTTTTACAACTAAATTATTTTCTATAATTTCATATCAGAAGGAGATAAGGAAGACTAACTTTGTTGACAATGTTTCTAAAACTTCAGTCTCATCCATAAAGGATTACAATTCCAGGCATCAAGTAGCCAGGGCTGTTTTCAAGATCACAGAATTATTTCATTGTAGATAAAGAAAAATATGGACAAATTGGAGCAAGTCCATCAAAGAGACATAAAAATGAACAAGGGACTCCAGCATTTGTCATATGAAGAGAGAGAGAGAGAGCTGAGACTGTTCAGCCCAGAGAAGAAAAAACTCTGAGAAAGAGAGGATATCAATGTGTGTAACTACCTGAAATGAAAAAAAGTAAGGAACAGGAAGCCAGGACAGGTCACAACACAATGTGCACAAATTAAAATACAAGAAATTCCATTTAATCCTAAGTTTTTTTGTTTGTGTTGTTTTTTGTTTGTTTGTTTGTTTTTTAGCCAGAAGGGTGTTGATCCAGCAGTGGAAGGGGTTGACTAAAGATTATGGAGTCCTTGGAGATGCTCAAAATCCAACTGATCCAACTGGGCATGGCCTTGAGAAACTTGTTTTTGTCTCTGCTTTCAGCAAGAGTGCTGGACTAGATACATGCTGAGGTCTATTCTGCACTAAATGACTCTGTTATTCAAGAGCATGAACCGTTTAAGATCTAGTTTGGAGCTGAGAAGCTTGGAAATAGGTGGCTCTCTCTCCAACATGGCAAGTTGTTATGTGGCTGCTGGGATAATTAATTGTTTCAGTTTCCCTGATATGTTTTGCTCCTCCCATGAATATTTTTGTTCCCATGGCTGGACATCAAGGCGTTCTTGTTGCTCTGAAGGTCTGGAGATACTTTCAGCTGTCCATCAGTTCATTTTGATTGCTCTTCTAAAAAAATATTTATGCTGCTGAGATTAATAATTTTTAGTGGCCTTTTATGCTACTACTCTTCTCGAACCTGTTCATCTTTCTCTGGATATAGATTCTGTCATCCCTCCCTCTTTGAAGATATTTCTTACATGTGTTTATTGTTTTTTTTTTTTGTTTTGTTTTGTTTTGTTTTTAACTACCAGTATGGTAGTCTTGTCTAGTGTTTTGGCAGCATCTGGAAATCAGCTGTATTTCCTCAATTTCCTCCTTTTGGTTTCTGTTTGTTTCATTCTGTGTCTTTCATCATTCTGTTATTCTGTTAACTCATCTTTGCAATCTCATTTTCACACAGTTAATTCTGGGTTACCACTATGGACTACTAATGATTTGTTGTGGCAACATCCAGAGGTTTTACTACTCTCTTTGGCCTTCCACACTTAAGGGTAACACTCAGCAGTTAGTCATACTTCCTATTCTAATTTCTTTGCACTTTGGTAGGAGGAGTCTGTATTTAACCACTGAAGGCATTTCCTTGTAATTAAGCTCCACTGCCTAAAAATCTCCATCAGCCCTTCAAATCAGAGTGCTCTTTTTGTAGTATGAATGCCTTTTAAGTTTAGTTTAAACCTCTTGCAGTGCAGAAAGTCTCTTAAGGTAGCAAGGTAGTGAATTACTCATACTTCCAAGTGTCCTGTAATGATCATACTTTCTCACAGTTTCTTTTGAAGGATGTGTCCTGCTTTCAGCCCGTTTACAATTTTGTTTTTTAAGCTTGCTATATTGGAAGACATGTTTCTGTTCCTGATCTAAAATACCATTTCTTTAGTTGTACATCTCATTAAATTTATTTCCTTTTAATCTATTGTCATGGGTGAAAACAGAGTTAAGGAAAAACGGAGTATTCCATAGCATATACATCACGGCACCCTGCTCTCTGGGAAAAGGGGAGGGGGGCGAGGGGGAAAAGTCACGGTTTGCGGAGCTGTGTCAGGCTGGCGCGGGGCTGCGTGGCGCGGGCAGGTGTGCGCAGGCGTGGTTGGGCAGGTTCTGGCTCTCGGCGGTCAGGCTGGTGCAGTCGGGCTGGCGCATGGGTGAGAACTTGCCTTTTGCTGTAAGTTAATTGTTCTACTCCAAGTCTTTTACATTCAAAGTTACTATCGTAGTAAAGTTGGTTATATTAACTCTTGAGTTCTACCTCTTATTTTCCTCTCACTTTCCCTCCTCCCCCCGCTGATACTGGCCACCAGCAGCACACTGGCAGCCCTGAGCTTGCTCTCCAGAGGGGCAAGGGAAAGTGAGCTACTGTTGTGAGATACCGAGGGTTTAAACCACAAGAGATTTTAGCACCCAACGTGGACCAGAGGGTTAAGATAGTAGCATATCTGACTGTGGGGCTTTGTTAGTGTAGGCATTGTGCTAGTCTGATGGATCTTAGCCCAAAATTGTTTGCTTTTTCTCTTATTAAGTGGCTTGTTCAGGGAATTAACTCTTTTGGTCCGAATGGCATTATTTACAATGTATTGGAGTTTGTTTAAGAATGTTGTATTCTTTTTCGCGTTGCTTTATTGGTTTACCCCAATGCAATCACTGGTGTGGATACCAATCACGTGTTTGGGTACTGCATGGCATTTTCTGAGCCTTGGGAACCACACTCTAGGGGACATGTCTATGGGAGAAGCAGGAGAGGAAATCCTTAACTTTTTTTCCAAGTTTTCCTCCCCTCACAGTTGTTTTTGTCTTTTCCTTGAGAACTTGGTATCCTTTTGGAATACTCAAAACACCATACTCATGCCGTCATGTCTCCTAAACATGTTTCTTATTATCAGTCAGAGATCTGCCCCAAAGCCGGACAGTAATGAGTGGCAGTGAGTGTGGGAAAGTGTGGGAAAAGGTCTAGAGAAGTGGGCACCCCCATTACCATGAAGCTTTACTCCTGAACACCTGCAGAATGCTGAAGGTTTAGGCAGGTATTTGGGAGAAGGGCACTGTAACTCCAGCCTATCTGGGGATGCACAAATTGTCTGGGGCTTGGCCTGTGCCTATTGTATCCTATTCAACCATACTCAGCACCTTCAAGGGAATGAGAATGCCTCGGAGACTGCAGTTGCTTCGACCTCCTCAGGTGACCCAGCTCCCTCGAGCCCTGCAATTCAGCTACAGGAACAACCTGTGCAGGTATCGGTTGCCCCTGTAGCAGGAATGAAAACATGCGTGGAAAGGGCATAAAGGGATACAATGCAGAATGAGGAGGATGAAGATGGAGACATCATAAGAGGGACACTATCAGACCTCTAAGCCCTGGTGAACTGCGAGAGATACGAAAAGACTATAGTCTACACCAAGGAGAGCACCTTGTCACCTGGCTGCTCCATTGCTGGGACAGTGGGGTCAGTGCCATGGAGCTGACAGGTCAGGAAGCCCAGCAGCTAGGACCCCTTGCTAGAGATGCAGTCATTGACAGAGCAATTGGAAAAGGGAATCAAATTTTCACCCACTGGAGATGTTTCTTGTCAGCTGTGAAGGAGAAACATCCTTTCAAAGAAGATATAATGTGTTCCCCAGACAAGTGGACCAACATGGAGAAAGGTATCCAGTATCTGAGAGAATTAGCTGTGATGGAGATGATGTACCAAATCGACCTTGGCGATCAGTAAGCACTTCTGGATCCAGATGAAACCTGTTGCTCGACATCTATGTGGCGGAAATTCACACAATCTGCACCGTCAATGTACGCTAGCACCCTGGCAGCAATGAAATGGAGAGATGATGAAAGGCCAACGGTGAATGAGGTGACTCAAACCCTTAGAGAATATGAAGATAATTACTCCACCGCCCTACGAGCCTGTGTCACATCCGTGGATAAACTGTCCGCAACTCTGCAAAAGGTTGTCCAAGATGTCGAGCAACTCAAGAGTGAGGTGCACCATTCTCCACCTGCACGAAACAGCATTTCAGCTATCAGAAGCAGACACCCGCCTGTTCAAAGAGGAAAATATGGTGGGTACACACCACGTGCCAACCTGTGGTTTCGCCTACGTGACAGTGGAGAAGATATGAGGAAATGGGATGGAATACCCACCTCGGTCCTGCAGGCATGGGTAAATTAGTTGCAAGAGGGATTAGACACAGGAGAGGGACCCTCTATGAGAATGGCCGCTCCAATCTTCGATAGACGCAATGACCAGGATTAGAGATGCCCTGCCTCTGGCCANACGGGGGGTTCCCAAGTGTTGACTGAGGTGGAGGCTGAAGTGAGCCTTACTGGGAGGGACTGGCAAAAACATTCTATTGTGACTGGCCCAGAGGCTCCATGCATTCTTGGCATAGATTACCTCAAAAGACGGTATTTTAAGGACCAAAAAGGGTATCAGTGGGCTTTTGGGATAGCTGCCATGGAGACAGAGGACATTAAGCAGCTGTCTACTTTGCCTGGTCTCTCAGAGGACCCTTCAGTGGTGGGGTTACTAAGAGTAGAAGAACAGCGAGTGCCAATCGCTACTACAACAGTGCACCGGCGGCAATATCGTACCAACTGGGACTCCCTGCTCCCCATCCATCAGCTGATCCGTCGACTAGAGAGCCAAGGGGTTATTAGTAACACACGCTCACCCTTTAATAGCCCTATATGGACAGTGCGAAAAGCCAATGGAGAGTGGAGGCTGACAGTGGACTACCGTGGCCTGAATGAGGTAACACCACCATTGAGTGCTTTTCCTGAGTAGGATTGCTTCAGTAACAAATGAAGAATTCTATTGGATTTTTTATACTTAGTTCAGCTACTTAATAATCATATTTTTCAGTCAAAAGCAAGTGTTGAAGACAATCCCAATTTACAATTGATGTAGGTTTCCTACATGGCATCTTTTGAAAGTTAAGATGCTTCATACTTGTGCTTGTGTTCACATTCTTCCGTGGCTGCAGATATGTATTTTCTGTGAGAGCTAATGGGAGTTACACATATATACCAAAGAGAAAATATGTCTCACACGCCAGGTTTGAAATAGAAATATCTGGAAGACATATTTGCTAGGTTTGGTTGCCCTCATGTATTATTCTTGCAGGTGACACTATCACTACTGATTTTGTACCAGATAGGAAATCATTAACAGCTAATTTTCTAATCCATTTCCTGATTTAGATAATTTCTTTCATTTTCATCCGCCTCCTGCTTACCTCCTTTCTACTCAGAATGCTAATTTCCCTTTCAAATCAAGTTCTGCAAAGTCAGCACAGACAAACAAATAAAATTCTTTTAAACAATATGCTCCCCTTAGAATCAAATCTGATTTGATGCCAAAACACTTCCTTTCTTTATCTCTTTTTCATTTATTTTCCATCTAGTTTTTTTTTTTTTTTCTTTTTTTTTTTTTTTTTTTTTTTTTTTTTTTTTTTTTTTTCAGTATATTGACAGTATTCTAAGATCATAGCTAGGCATGAACAAGTAAAATTCTTTATCTCAGTGTAATGAAACATATGCCCCTTTTAGATTTTCAGCATTGCTCAAGCGAATCTAAACTAGTATGATTTTTTCAATTTATATTTCTTTTCTTTGTAATAAGGTTGCTAGCGTAACACTGACTTCTTTCTACTAAATCAAAAGTCATCAATAATTTCACATTGCAAGAAAGAGTGGAAACGTGTCTGCTTGTGTTTCATATTGATTAGGCAGATTTTTTTCATTAAATTGCAAATTATATTTTTAGTCTGATGTAAATTAAAACAAAGGCCTTTGAACAAGCCTTTCTTAAAGACGTTGGTCAACAAAGACNCAAGTCTTTTCTTTCCCGTCATTAGTAATGACATCTGTAACCCTATTAAACCCCTCCAAGGTTTAATTCCAGCAATATCTGGAGGACTTCTTTCCGTGTCCGCTTTTCGGTGCCTATTTAAAATGCCCAGCTTGTTACAGATGAGCTGTAAAAGGAAATGTGTGTTCATCGTAGCTTTATGTTTCACTATAAAGAAAATGGAATCGGTAGTTTATTTCCAGTATTCTGGTAACAGCCTTATTGAAGGAAAATTTGTGCAAAAGAATTAATCCTTAAAGTTCTAAGTGTTGGAATGTCATATCGTACAATCTTACTCCTTAATATTAAATCTTCTACCTTTGGCAAAGCTAGCCCTTTGCTGTGTTGGTTTTGGCCTACTGATGTCTAACATAACTTTCCAAAACAAGGTCTGCATATGCATAAATCTTGTCTGTATTTGTGTTTAGCTGGCAACAGCTATTGCTCCTGGAATTGACTTTCTTATCATTTTTGACATACTGTTCATTTTGTAGTCTGAATGATGCTTATCCTATTACATTATATTAAAAAAAATCATTTTAGTGCCTGACTATATATGGCTTGAGCTGGTTTTCTTTTGCCAGTTACTCAGTTTCTATCAGTAATTAATGACGTGTGCATTCATATACTATGTTCTAATTTGGAATAACAGAATTGACATTCACAAATTCTCTCAACAATAATTATTCTCATAGTATTTGTTTCCTACTTTTCACATTGTGTCTCTTTTCTGGAGCATCATGCAATATTTCTCAATGCAAATATAAACTTACTGGCATAGCTGAAATTTATATGAATCTGTAGATTTTTTTCTTTTTCTGATAAAATGTAGTTCATTTTTGCTATAAATTAGATATTATTTGTTCCTCTGTAGTAAGGCAGTAAGTACATCTCTGATTTCTTGTGATCCTTATGTCTTCCTCCTCAGTCTACTTAAGGTAGACTATTATTTGCTACTTAAGCAAAACACTCCTAGTATTTTTAAAGAGACTTGGGTATGTTTAATGTGCTTGTAGTCTATTTTAAATGAATACAAAGAAATATCAAATACTTAGATATATGTTATTCCTTATTCACATTTCCAAAATATATTTCAAGTTTAGCATGAGGACTTCTGCCTGCCTTCAGACTCCCCACAGATTTATTCCAACAGTTCTGTGCTTTCTATTTTCTTGACTCAATCAAATCTTTTTTTTTTTTTTTTTT
>VXAV01011013.1:263965-296318 GCA_013399715.1 Alectura lathami | reverse complement strand
AGTAATGATTTTACATCTCTTTTTGCTCTCTAGACCTACATCTTTCTCATACGTTTCTTCCAAAGTTTGAGGGCTACAATCCTACTTTCTGATAAAATAGAAATAACTGAGGAAGGATATCACAGATAACTATCAAATATAGGGAAGATGAGTATGGATCAATCGCTCCCTTCTCCTTCCAGTAAGAGAGAAAATAAACAATGTTAAATGAAGCTAGAATATATCAGGTTCTACACAAACACAGGAGGCTAGTAGTTAACCAGTGCTGTGCAGCTGTGTAACTCCTTGCCTCAGGACACTGCCAGGCCTGGCTCAGAAAATCTCTGAGCTGTCTGCTTCTGGAGACAAGCTGAGTATTCTGGAAAACTGCCATTAAAGCTTGACTTGATCTTACGCTTTTCCAGTCTACTTTTCTGTTCTTATATTTACTCTGGTATAAGCTGGAAAGGGTAGTTCAGCTGTGGAATCTTGCAGAGCAAATATATTCTTCTGATATACAGCAAGTTTGTGTGTTGACGTGACCATAGATCTTCTGCAAAAGTTGCAGTACTTTTTACATCAAAGAAGAGATATTTGGGCAAAGAAGAGATGAACTAGTACTCTGACCACACTGCGGCTATGATAGCATAACATGACCTTCGTATGCCTGACATACGTTGAAGTGAACACATTTCCCTCTGTAAGGAGGCAGTAAAGGAAATGGCAAATCATTTATTTTAATGCAATTGGTGCTTAACTAAAATCTTGATCATAGCATAGTTATCAATGTTCAGTATCAACCTATGGTGTGAAGTAAGAGGCGTTCTTCCTTCTTGGGTCTAGTACCATTTAACATTTTCCTTTGGGGCCTAGATGATAGAGTGGAAAGTATGCTTACTAATTATGTAGATGGCATCAAACTGGAAGGCCCATTGTGTTCAATGAAGGATAAGTTTTTAACTTCTAGAAACAGAGAACTCAAAGAGGCGACAAGGAACTACAAAAACCTGCTTCAGAATCCAAACTATGCATCACAAAAAAACAGGGATTATCTCCTCTATATCTGCCCCACAGAGAACTAGCTGAATCTGCCTGAAGATGCCGCACAATATCAACAACAGCCTCTTTTCAATATCATTTTGATAAATCGAGAAGTTGGAATGTTGCGCTGCAGTTCAACAGGATCTGAAGCAATGACCGGACAAGGTTTCTTCCTATCTCCTGTAGGCTGCCATTCTACATTAAAATGGAAACATTTACAAATGTGTACTGTCTCAGCTGCTTCCTCCCTTGCAGAATCAATTCTAATTCTTGCTTTTCTTGTCCCTCATGGTCTATAATGCCAAGTTAGGAGGGGTCTGCACTGCATCTACTTAGAAGAAAATGAAGCAGATTTCACTGATCCTCCTTTTTCAACGCAAATAGAATTGTTCCAGTCAGCCACTTGGATGCAATGCTGGTGTGTGTGTGTGACAGAGCAGATTCAGCTTCTAACTGGTGATTATTCACGAGAAACAGAAGACTTGGCTTGCTTTTCAGAGGGCAAGCTGTGCTTCCAAGTCTTTGTAGGACAAGAGAAAAAAATGAACTGTTTTCTGGTATGCAGAGCATATTTTATGTGGAAACTATGGGGAGATAATCAGCGTGAAATCCTATGCCATGGTTTTCAGAATAAAACCACAATTTAAATTAATTAGAAAACTCACTGTACCCTTGCTTTATCCTCTCTAACAGCAACAATTTTACTGTTTTTTTTTTTTTTTTTTTTTTTTTTTTTTTTTTTTTTTTTTTTTTTTTCCACCCTTTCTAAGGTATAGGTTTTATGATGCATTCAAGTTGTTGGGTTTTTTTTTAGTGTTTTGGTTTTCTTTGGAGGGGTGTGTTATTTGTCATTACATTAGTAGAAATAGTTTTGATTTTTATCTCCTTTTTCTTTTCATCTTCTCTGTATATCAAACAATATAAAATGATGACCCAATTGAAAGATATTTATTTATGATATGTCTTTCCATAGGACAATAAATGTACTATTTGACATTTTTCACTTTGAAAATGGCCATTATCTCCAAGAAGCGGAGACAGGGCACTATTTCAAGTTCCTCTGAGAAATTTCAAAAGAAGATTAAGCTTTAGATCCTTATTTTAGTGTTCAAATATTTGACACAGATTGCCATCTCTTTATTGAAAATAATAGCTGGCAATTTGCATTGAGATGTTCTCCTTTTTTTTGTCGTATCATTTGTAGTTACCAAGAAGCACACCTGTTTGTTTGCTTGATACTTGGAGCATAGAAGCTGATTTCCCATGCATGTTTTAAAAAATTATCAACTTGAAGACCAAAACCAATCAGGCAGCTTTTTTGGTTCCAGTGCACCAAGTCTTCATGGCTATCTATTATACCACTGTCTTTAATCGGGACATTTATCCAGCATAGAAATTGGGAGCTACTGTAAAACTTGTCTATCAATAGCAATGTTTGAACTATGTGCCTAGGCCTCCCGTTGTTCAAGCATTGCAAATTGTCAAATTATATGTGACAGAGTGATTGTGATCTGTCCTTTTCATGACAGGCAAAAGCGTTTTTCTTCACCCTGGGAAAAGAAAAAAAAAAAAAGGAAAAAAAATTCAACTACATTGAGAGATTGTTCTAATCACAGCTAGCTGTTATTCTGCAAAATCTTGGTGTGTTTCAACAGGCAGCTGTAAGTTTTCCCCAATATACTGTTCTATAAATGATAATATATGTCTTTCCCACAGTTAATGCAGTGTTGTATAAATTGTATAAAAATTATGTGATGGCAGAGTCTACCTGATGACTTGTATTAATGAATGTTTTTATCTATTATGCAACAGGAAAATTAAAATATGCTATATGGTTTTCACCTGTGCTGGTATACTACAAAGAAAAGCCATTCAGTGAAAGCAACACAACATCTCACTTCACCTACAGGGAACAGCTGTAGCTGTCTCTGGTGGAAAATACTTGTGGTGTTAATGGAGGATGAATTATGGGACTACAGCAAATGTATTGAACACTGAAGATAACTGTGCCAGAGGCATATTTGGGTACCACAGTTGCATAAATGTACTGTAAGCACTGCTTCTTAGGCATGATTATTCATCACATAATGACTATGTTATAGCTGTTAGAAAATATTCTCTTTTCCTCACAGTGTAGGATAGACAACAGCTGTTAAAAAGATCCTAAAATAGAGCTGATGTGAGATCTAAAGAACTTTTTTTTTTAAAAAAAGAAAACACGAAGAAAGAAATTACACTCACAACCTTTCAGACAAATACAATTAGCTGATGGAACCAAGAGATGCTGGTCCATTAAAATAAACAGCCAGATCAAAACCTCATTACCCACTGTTGCTGGTATGTAGTACAAAAAGTAGTAGGTAAGTCCCTCAAACTTTTTTGTTAAAAACACCTGCTCAGGACCGTATTTTTAAATAACTCGTTGAATTAGCTAAGCATACTTTTTGCTGACATCTTAATTAGGTACTTGTACCTTATTTATTCATTGTCCGTAATCATACAGCTGCCTGTATCTGAAATTCAGCACTTGTGGCTAATCACATGCTCTGTAATGAAGTCAGAGTCAACAGCATTCTGCTGCAACTTGTCCAGTGTAAGAATAATTTACACTATGACTATTAGCTAGAATTCCTGATTTTAAAAATTCTTCTGCAAGCTCTTACTTCTGAGAACCTTTGGGTTAGCCTGTCATTTAGATTCATCTATGATTTTCTTCTCTATCTACAGAAATGGATATACCTGTATGTTACAAATAATGTAAAAAAAAAAAAAAAAGTCAACATGAGAATTAAAATCTCATGGAAATTTTAGAACAGTGCTAGTAATACTGAAAACATGCTGTTTAGCATGAAACTGATTGTAGTTTAGATTACATAAATTTTTGTCAATAATATTTCTCTTTTTATATCCTCTTAATGAGTATTTACAATGAGAATATGACCATACTATAAATATAGAACACTATGATTAGTATATATAGTATTTTGAGAATTCAAATCTAGTATTGAATCTACTTAGATTATTCTAGGCAGTTTTTTATGTTCATTGTCTGGTCATTTGTAAGCTACTTTTAGCAATTTTCCTTTTCTGTGGTTTTTTTTTTTTTTTTGAAACTTACATTGTGCCACAAAGTTTCCTGTTACAATTTGGCAGTCTAAAATTTGACATTTCACCTGCCTCTCTGTATCATCCTTAAGGCACTAGTCATGGCCCTGTAGCATGCAGCCGACCTAGCCCTCCTTCACCAGGGCCAAACATACCATCACAGAGGTTTCTGCAATTGAAAGAGGAACCTCGAGTGATTCTCAACCTGCCATGCAGCATCACATCCATATAACAGAGAGATACCTATAATCCTTGCTGTCATTTCCTAGCCTTGCTATTTGGTCTGCCACTGCAAAGAGGGGCTGATGAAACAATGCGGAGCCAGTTGTAGGAAATCCAACGAGCCCACTGGGGAAGTGCTCTGAGATGCCGATGCACTCCTGACACCTGCATCCGCTAGTCGTCAGCGGAGGAGCGTTTCGCTTGACTGGCCACAGCCTATCCAGACGTAACCAGAAGTCAGTGCAGCTTTTGGCTGCTGTCATTTGGAGCTCTTTTCAAAGTGCTGTGCTGAAAAATAATAGCACTATAGCTAGAGACATAGCATGTTCTACACAGAAAATGCATTTGACCAAGTTTAAAATGAAATTACTTTTAAAGTATAAAGCAAATGACCTTTCAATAGTTTCTGTACAATATTTAAATCTGATCTACTGTGCAAAAGTAACTACTTGTTCATATCCTCTTACCAGTGTTTGCTCTTCCTGTCAAGATAACAAAATGCATTTCTAATCAGACACTTTGAGTCCTCATCTACTCTGAAAGACATTATCGGGCTAGAGAGTGAGCTGTACATTAGCCACACCGTTCTTTTTCAGAAGAAATAACAGCTACCTATTTGGGGTTATTTTAAATGTTGATCAGGCCCACAGAGAGCTGGTATGGCTCAGAGTGTAGTTTGTGTTGGAGAAACAGCAATGCCAAAAGCCTGTACATTTACAAACATACTTCATTAAAACCCTCCAATGAGAGAATTTTTCAGGTGATAGGGAAAAAATTCCCCATCAAATGGAGAATGTTGTTTGTTCTTTTTCAGGGCAGGTGGTAGGGGATGCTCTTGAGGAGATAAAAATGGCTTTTATTTCCCTTCTCTATGTAGAAGATCAAAAAAAAGTAAGGAACTGTCAGACTTAATGAGCCATGTTGAAGGGCTGCATCCTGATGGTATTAATGCATCATTTATAGAATATTTCATAGGAAAATGATTTAGCGAATCACATATCACTTTGATGTCTTGCAACAAGCCAGCTTATTAATATTTATGCTAGAAATTCAGCAGTTACAAATGACAAAACCATGTAAGCCAATGGCTGAAAGAACATGTTGGGGGATTACTGGTGTGGGATGGTTACCCATGGAAGAGCTGGAAAGAATCAGTACCTGAGCTGGAATCCTTGGCTTGGACCCAAACAAATGCCACCTATTGTGGTGGAGACAGATGTCAAGGTCTCTGGCAGGCTGTATGCTGCTTTTGAAGGATGCTGCTCTGCTCATTCCAGCTGGGGTTAAAAAGCTCTGAGCGGACACCCATCGAGCCTGATTTTGCCAGAACACAGAGTACTGTAGTGCAGACCTGCTGCAGAAGGAAACAAAAACTAAGTGATGTCTTCCCACTAGACCTCCAGAAAGGGGAATGACTCCCCCCAAATCATGTGTACAAATTTAGCTGCACAGGTCATGTTTCCAAAGACAAAGTCGTCTTGTGTTTGTACTTCCTGGAACTTCTATTACACTGTAGGAAGATGGAAAATTACTAAGATAGAATGTGTAAGAGTTACAACACTTTCTTGTATTGTTTGGAGGAGTGGTAGTTCGGGTGGAGAGTATTTCTTTAGCCAAGACAAAGATTACATCTTTCTTTCAGTAAAAAGAAAAGAAAAATAAAGTGTAACAGCCTACCACATTCTTTTACCAGTTGGCATGCCAGTCTTCTGTAAGTATATCCAATTTCTTAGTCCAGTACCCTAATGGAGATGGGCTGGTTCTAGTGCAAGGTCTGCGCAGCACAATATTTTTTAATCTATTTGACAAGACACAAGACTCTAGAGTGCTCAGACCTTGGGCCTCAGGTTTCTCAGGTCTTGCAGTGGCTCAGACATTTTCCTTTGATTTCTCTTCAGCTTTAAGAACTGAAAGCTTCTGGCATCTTCAAGCATAATTTGGCAAATTTCTTAACCATAGTCATTTTGCTCTCAAAAAGGAAGAAATGAGTCAGAGGGCTCTGGAAAAACATACAAGACATGAGTCAAAGCTTTGCTTGACCTAACCTTCATCTGTTTACAATGAGCATTTAATGCTGGGCAAAGCTCCTCTTCCTTTGTCTCTCCTCAGCGACTTCTTATCATGCAACAACATACCTTCTACATACGGCTTCCCTCTGCCTAACTTGGGTCTCCTCCTTCCATATAACCAGACTGAGAACCTATAGATCTATCAGATGTGCTGTTCAGTTCAGCAATTAAATGCAAATTGTTGATTCCCTGTCTCTCTGTGTGGCTTTGCCATTGATTGCAGCTCTAAAGCATCCTTCTCAGGCAGAAGGGCTGTCTGAAGTATTTCACATTATCCTGCATTATCCTGTAAGGAAAAAGAAAGCAGTAGAGCTCCTTCCTACTTGTACCCAGAAATATCCTAACCTATCCCAACCTATCAAAGTCACTGAAAGTTTTTCTCGAACATGTAGCTCTTCACCAATTTCTCCGTTTTGTGTGAAATTTAGTTAGAACTGCACCTACTGACAATCTTGGTGAGACAACTTCCCCAGATCAGCTTTTGGTAGTATTGCATCACTTCACTGCATCAGAAATAGCTTAAGATGGACTCTTCTCTAATTGTTTTTGTATTTTGCCTGAGGATAGAAGAGTATTACCTTTCTTCCACTTCCTCGGTGAATATGGGCATTTTTATCTTCCTTGGAAGCATTTAGTTGCTGTTGGACACAGCTTAATAAACACTTTTTTTCATTTCCTTTGGCCTACACTATGCTCCCTTGGAGAAAAATAAAAAAAATAAAAATAAAGAAAGCTCTAATACAAAAAGCTCCAGTTTTTTCAGCACAAAAACACAGGGAGATGAGGTTTTTTTACAGTCTCTCCCCTCCAGCAACATGTTCATTACTGATTCAGCCATTCTCTGTATTTCTGAAGAACTTGTTCTTTCAACAAGTTAAAAGCTCACTTGGTTTTCCTGCACACTCTAGTGGAAAGATGTCTTCTATTTTTCCTTAGTATGTAGCATAAAAATAGACAAAAGATCATTGGGATTTATGAAGACAAATTTGGCTGGCTGCTAGTACTGGATTGTAAAATGCAATTTGGGATCACTAAGAACAAATATATATATATTTTAAATCTGATTAAGTACTTATTGTAGAAGGTCAGATATGAAAAGTGATTATTAAATTTTTATTTTTATTTTTTAACTTACAGCATTTACCATTTAAGAGTAAGTTGTTACTTTATGGAGACAAACTTGTCTCCTCATGAAGTTGCATTAGAAGAACAGGAATATACGAAGCTCTAAAAACACTGCAATCTGACAATTTTTCTTTTAAACTGTTTCTCTAGGTCCTGAGGAACTGAGAGTATCTGCACTGAATCCTACCGATTGGGGGCATAATATTAGGCAAGTGAATTCAGTCCAGGGAGAAAGTGTTTAGCTTAAGCATATTTTTATTCTGCTTAGTATAACTAGAATAACTAGGAGCTTATTTACTTTTGCACATGCTTTTAGTAAGTTAAATGGGACCTCAATTTCATCTAAGGCATGTGGGGCAAGAACAACACACAATGCACTGAAATGCCCCCAAATTCAGATTCTCTGAGCCACCAGTATGTGCATCTAAGTATACAGAAATGTAAAACATACCGTGAATTTCTGACCTGTGAATCAAAACCAGTCCAGACATAAGGAACAATAGTAAAGATCCTCCAGTCATTTTTTACGGGTACATGGGATACTGTCAGGAAACTCTTTTCTCTAAATATTTTCTAATGAGGAATTCAGTTCAGAAGTGATCAGTGCAGAGGACTCAGTAGAGATAAATAATTGTGAATAAGCAAAGCACTGCATAGCAGGCCTTTCTTATCCCCACTCAGAGCCTTTGATAAACCAAATTGTAAAAAAAAAAAATGTATTTCAGTAATCTTGACAAGAGGAAACAAGGCATGGATTGCCATTGCCTGAATCAGATGACAGATATATTAGAGATGCATTAGACATAATATCCTCTGTGGAGATTAATGATGCAATGTACAAAGGGCAACTCTCTCCAGTACACATGAATATGATTGGGATTCATGAATTAGGTCTGCTATTTAGATCTGACCATCACAGCTAAAGATTCTTTTTTTCAGGGAGTATGAAAAGAATACAGATGCAATATTAGTGGCTATAGATGTTACAGAGCAGAGGAACTGCTTTGGCAGGCATACCTGCAAATCAGCAGTCAGTAACGGGAGATATATCTCAATTTATGACAATTTATTTTATTCCCTGATAATCATCTTACTCCAATACAGCCAGGGAAACGTCAATCAGCTCTGTGTTTTGCCAGATGGCAGAGCACGAAAAGCATTTCTAGGGTGCACAATTGATTGAGGAACACTGTTATTTGGTGGGTTTTCGATATCTGCTTAGATGTGGAATTTTTTATAACTTAGTTCAGAAGAAATTCAAAATCAGCATGCACATAGTTTATACAGAATGTCTTCATCATGTAATATTTCCCAGAAGAATTAGTGAAGACGTGTCTTACAACATAATACAAAGTTTAACCTGCTGTGATATGACTAAGTGAAGAAGGATTTTGAGAACTTAATTTTAAGCGCTGGTTGTTTAACAGATATATTAAAAGCTTTCAAACTTCAGTAAACTTTACACATCGTGGCTTTCATTCATTTTGTCCTCGACACTTTGAATGTGAATATGCAATGCAGTTATTGCACGGTTTTCCCTTAGTTTTTTTGGTTTGTTCTGTTAAACAATACTATTATTGGCTTTAATTAGGAGTTGTAAAATAAAAGGAAAAAACTGATCAGGCAGCACACAAAATCTCTGAATTCATTTGGAGACAAAGTACTTTAAACTGACAGATACTTAAAAACCTGTTTTACTTTACCAATCATATTTCCAGACCACAGTCATTTAATTATTACATCCAGTGTCTCTCATTTAAGTTAGACAATTGTTCTTCATTCACAGAAATGCATACTGGCATGACATTTCCCAGACAAAATTGCTCTTTTGTTGTTTGTGCTAAAAAAAAAAAAAAAAAGTTCTTTTGAATGGAAAAGTGTCCCATGAGGAATTTCTTTATAAAGCATCATATGCATTCATATGAGAGGATGGATAGCATAGANAAGGTGGTAAGTAAAAAATCAGAAGGCTGAGAAGAATATGACATTTGCATCCTGTGCAAAGCTAAATTATATTTTTCTGTTTCTCTATAATTGTATATTTATTTTGTTTTTTGAGCAGAGTAATATTTTTATTAACTAATTTTCACTTATTTTAAGAGAGCTTATTTCATTGCATTCCGTTTTACTGAATAATGACAGTAATTACAAATCTACTTACTAAACAATTCACCTAATTGATTTTTATCTTAGGGTATTTAGAAGAGGTTATGAAGTGTTAGGATGTCTGGAAAAGCTCATGAAGATGACATATATTTCTGTGGGAAACAAAGAGCAAGTTTTGCTTGTGAGATGCCTGAAGTTTAAGAGATGAAAGAAAAACTCAGGTATCTTTTTGAGACAATGTTTTTATGTGCTGTATTAAAAGCAAGCCCATCATATAAAGTAAATTAATGACACACTGACCAAGCATTCACTCAGCCCAAGATGTATGGAAGCTTCTTTTCAAGCTATGTAGACAAAAACATCGTCTCCACCTAGAGCTGCAGTTATTTCATGCATCTTACTCACAACTCTTCTCCAGCTCTTGCTTCTCACATACTCACCTGTGTTGGCCAGCAAAAACAAGAAGCTGTAGTGTCAGAGGAAGGTAATGGAAAGCATCCAAAGTGAGAATCCTATAAGATTATACATCTTTATGAGTTTATTTTTTATTTTATCTTTGTTTTGTTCAGGGCAAAATGGAACTTTTCCAATATTTATTTAGATTGCTTAATTTAATTAACCAAGCCTGGTTTCATGTTACCTGATACCAAGAAATGGAGCTCTTCCTGTGGCAAATTGTTTCCCAGAATTAAGTAAATAATGTGGAGATTAAGTGTAAAACAGGCATCACATCTGGGGCCAAATTCAGAAGGAGCGCGTCAGCTGCTGTAAACCACACATTGTTAAATTCACCTACAGTGTCTTATACTGATGATATCTCAACCCCCAAAAGAAGGATTAAGAATGCATGTGGAAGCCTAAATTAAAGGATGTGAGCTTCTTCTTCACTGTTGTTAAAACTTTTTAAATCACTCTGGCAAGTGAAAGAGGCCTCAAGGCACATGGAAGTTTTCCCTCACAATTTTCAGTTTTCTCTTACACAGTGGGCTTTCTCAGTCAGGGCACAACTGGAAGAGGCTCCATCAGCCCGACACCCAACATGTGGCATAGCAGGAGAAAATGGCCACAAACAATGTTTCCTTGCAAAGGAACCACAAGAAACAGACCATGAAGAGGAGTAGCTCTGAGGATGTATCACAGCTTGTACTACTGGCAGGACAGCCCTACAAGATAGATCAAGCCCAGGTACTTTTAACTTATCTGACATTCCTTTATATTTAATTACCTATGTAGAATTTCCACTTTCCATCTGATGGGCTGGTACAGCCTCTTGGGATTCAGCTCCCTTCACCTGGTATTGCTCCAGCCCACCTTACTACCCCTGTTCTTCACCACAGCCTGAGGCCACAGCAGCTTTAATCTATACACTTGTTCCCCAGAGAAGCCAAATTAGCTTCCTTGACCACACAACTGAGCTTCAGGCAATTTATAGCTCTTCTCAGATTCCTCTGACCGTTTAGAGACAGTAATAAAACCGAGCTTACAGCTTTACCCTTTGTGTTACAGTTGCTGGAAGGTAGGGAAGTAAGCATGGAATGACGGTTTGTTGTGCTATTGTTTTTTTTTTTTCTGTACAACCTCCCTGTTTACTTTGCACTGCACTGCAGAGAAACTGTCACTCCAACCACTTTTGTTGGAAAGAAAGAGGGAAGGACTTAAAGTTACATTCCAATGTAATTTCCAAGGAAAGTGTCAAAAACTTCATCTTCCCATCACCAACTAAGGATTCCCACAATTATTTCTGCACGTTGGCTGTGGTGTGCAATGAGGTGTCTGCTCATGGCTTTGCGCTTGCCACAGAAGGCTTCTTGCTTTGCTCTGTCATCTTCAGTTCCACCTACTGCTGCATCAAGCAGCACAGTATTTGCCTTGTGATCTATTCAAAACTTTGTTCCTTGTTTTCACTTGCAGTCATATTAAATTCACATGAGCTGTTCCTTCCGATGTGTTGGTCTGTCAACCTTAAAAGCTGTAACACTCAGCTGGTAGCTTTCTAGTCACACAAGAATAGCCATGAGAGTGACCTACCTGTGTGATTACTGTTCATTCTTTGCATTGCTTTATCCATCTACTATAAAGTAGAAAAAATAATGTCTTCAGTGTGTTTAGGTAACCATATAAAAGTGAGCAGGGTAAAGTAGAACACAGTATTTACGTAAAGGCAATGTAAATACTTATCATATTCCTCATAGGCCTACTTAAGTTGGGCTAATTACATCCTTGCCATAGTATGTTCCTTGAATATCCTCACTGCTGTCCAGTTCAGGCCAGAGTTTGTTAGCCTTTGATGCCTCCTCTGCCACATTTTGTGACAATCCTCTTGGGTTATTCTTTAGTACAGATCTATCTACTCCTGACCCTAACTATGTCAAACAGTGCCTCATAGGAAAAGAGAACCCCTCTTACACAAAGTGACAGCATTTCCAATAAACATATCATTCTAGTTGGAAGTTTAGCAATTCAGCATCTCTATTAGTAAGATACTGAAGATGTTCCTAAAGAATTTTTTGTTCACAGGTGTTCCAAAACTACGCATGATTTGGTTGCAAGTGAAACAGCAGAAAACAAAGATCAAAAGTCATTCTTACTCTGGATTGATTTTTCCTCAGAGTATTTTCCCAGCCTGGGAGCTGGTCCAGTCTATCTGAAACCTCTTGGACACTCAATATAAATATTTGTGAATGTAAATTGTGTTCTCTCATCCTAGATACCACACTAATTACAGTTAAGGTTAATTGTATCTATTATGGACAAATTCAACCAAAAAAAGATTTATCCTAGAAAAGGCAATTTTCAAAAGCTAGTTGAAATTTGATATTAACAATGGGCACACAAGTCTGGCTTAAGATTTTGCATTATGGTACAAATAATTTGTGAAAATAAGCACATGCAAAATCTATAGAGCTGATGGTTTTTAAGTGGTCATGTTTTATCCTAGAAAGCAGAAACGTGTTCAAGGCCAGGCTGGATGGGTTCCTGGGCAGTTTGATCTAGTGAGCTAGTGGCTGGCAGCCCTGTCCACGGCAGGGGGGCTGGAACTAGATGGTCTTTGAGGTCCCTTCCAACCTAAGACATTCTATGATTCTATGATTCTACGATTCTATGATTGAGGTGTAACAATAATTTTAGAACAACGAAGCATGAACACAGCCAGTACAAGGACAGTCATACTAGCCATGTGCTGCAGTCCTAAAGGAACGGTGTCTTTTCCCCATTTCTCTGTTAGCTCCACTATCAAATTTGCAGAGATATATTTCCTGCACAAGCTGAAGAGTACAGTGCTTATGATAAGTAAATGTCTGTATGGCTCATAAACCACTAACGCTCTAAATGAGTTTTGTTAGATTACATTGCTGTAGTGTCTTAGAGGTTTATAGTAGCTGAGGTAACTGCATCCCTGCTCTGTTTCGGCAGTTGTGTTCATGTATTACAGCCAGACAAAAGTTATTCTCCAAGTATTGTGTTCAATTAAATAACAGAATGGATTAAATTTATGTCTTCAAGCTACATGCAATAGTTTTGAATGTATTTTCTCTTGACAGACTTTGTGCTATAATAAAATCAGAGATAATTAAGTCAGCTATTAGCTAATTTTACCAAGCTTGAACTCTCATATTTTTTTTCTCACTAGGCCACAAAGAATAGATTTGCACAACGTTACTGGGATATTCTAATCCAAGTTAATCTAAAATACACCATAGTATTTTACTGTCATAGATATCCATAATAACTTTCAAAAACTAAAAAAGAAATAATGTGTATGTTTTAATTCCTAGAAACAAACTATTAAATGTATGTACTATAGACAAATGGCACATATATCATAGTACAACAGTAATTACATAAACTAACCTGACTGTGAAGTCATTTTCACACTCTTATACTGATGATCAGGTAACTTTGATCAGTTAATGTGTTATGGAAACCGGGATCATCACTGCTGCTGCTTTGTTTTTTTCGCTGGGACCTGATGCCATCTCTAAAACAAAATTTGTTTACCACTTCTCTTTGAAATTAAAGACAGTTTTGTTTCATTTTTTATAGAAGAACCTGTTAATTTTCCTTCCTGAAGCTTATGTCTTAAGCGTATTGACAGTTTGTCAGTTCTTAGTAAACAAAGTACAGCTATATTCTCTTTTCTTGAAAGCAAATTTTGTAGATGGCAATTCTTCCCATAGAGCATTTTTCATTCAAATGTCTAAACAATGTTATATGGAATTTGTTTTCATTTCACCACTGAGAATGGATACTAAAACAGAGGATATTATAATACTATCAAGTAGAATCTCGAAGGAGAAAGCCATGCCCTTTTTTAGAGCCATCTTGCTTGGTGCAGTGCACTTACTGATGATGTAAAAAGCATACTTTCCCATTTACCTTAAGAACATATTCCTAGCACAAAATAACTAAGAAAAGCAAACACTTTCTTTTGAAAATACCGCCTTTATAACTAGACCAAAAGCTGTCATATCTCCAAAATATATCAAAATTTGTGTTACCAATTCTTTTCACTCAGATCTTTAAAAATATAAAGGAAGTTCAGAGAACTTAAAGAAGTAACAACTTTCTGAAACTTCAGCAAGTTATTTTAAACAGGTTTCTTAGTTTCTTCCAGTTTGCTGAGTATTGGGATATTTGAATCATTTAGCTTCTTTAACTGAATTATTTTGCACACCACAATCCAGATTTTGCAGTATCAACAGCTCATCATGAAACAGAGCCACTGCAGCACCAGGAAACAGCTAAAGCAAGAAAAGAAACAGATTTGTTTCATTTCACATACATACTCCTTAGAAATCATTGATGAGGGTAAAGAAAATCCAGAACACTTACAGAGTTTTACTAAAAAAATGTTTGGATAGAATGCATTTCATATTTGCGAAGTTTTCCAAAGACCGTTGAAGGCTCAGTACTAGCAGTTGCCAAAACCTTAATTTCAGACAGTTATGCTGCACTTGACATACTCCTAAAAGGATTTTTCAAAGGACACGTTTAGAAGATATTCACCAGCCAGACTTCGAAAGTAGCAAGAATTTTGTTTAAAATCCACATCTTTTAACAGCACTTTCTGAGATAGTGTTCCCTTCTATTCAGAAATACAGTTAACATTCTTGTTTAAACTTACTGATGGAAAACCCTGGGAGCACACGTCTATGTTGTGAGCATGTGTATACAAGGCTACAAGAGAAAATAATTTTGCATGCAACATGCCTTCTACCAGGCATATAGGAACACAGTGTAATTCAGATAATTTTAACATTGGAAAGCTTCTCACAATTTCATACTTCTATACAGTCCTACACTTGTGTAGGGTATATGGGTAAAAGAGAATTTGTCTGTTGGACATCTCCCAAGGATAAGAGAAACATTGCAAGAGACACAACAAAGATAACATATCTAACTTAGATGTGAAACTCTCTTTACTTTTCTTAGCTTTCAGCGCTGAAGCTTGTAACACTTGGAATGTTTAACTGGTCAATCTGCAAAAAACAACAAAAACAAAAGCTATTTTACATAAAATTTGGGATAATCAAACCCTTATCTTTCTATTTGGAAAATCCAAACTGCACAATTTTCTCGCAGCTAGAGGATCCTGCTCAGAATTACGGAATGGAAACGTCATCTTTGCATGATTTCTCTCATTTATATGGACTTTGTTTATTTTATGGGTGTATTTTGCAAAAGTACGTCGCTTTTCTATTCCTCATCTTTCCCTAGAACACCATATGGCTACCACTAAATTAAAAGAAGCTTTATTCTGTTTAAACTGAAATAAAAAGGGAGATATATGAGCTCTGCTGTAATAAGGAAAACATGGAAACTGAAAAGTATTTAACATTACTTACTGCCATGTTTGCTAGCGTCAAAGACCACTAGCAGATAGAGGTTTTTTTCTGTGTTTAAAGACTTTATTGTTCAGGAGAAGGACATGAAATATTTCCATGAAGATGTCAAAGAATGGCAGGATGGTCATTAATACCAGTGTTCAGAATGGGAAGAAAAAAAAAAAATCAGTCAGGAATGCTTGTAATTCTGCAGTGCAAACATGACCTAGAGAGCAGAGCAGGGAACACTATAGAAACTGGGTGCATGAGTTAACTCCTTTTCTGCCACCAAACTCTCTTCCATTTTAAGTGCCTTTTACCTCACTCTAGCTGAGAAAACTGGAGTGTGATATGACATGTAATTTGGGAGAGTTGTACAACCCAAGAATCAACTCCAAAATATCTTCGAGGTATTCTGGCATGGCTGAAAGCTCCTGTCTGGCAAATAAGAGTTCACGGAAACAAGGCAAGTCCTTAGACTAAATAACTTCTCATCATCAAAGAGATCTGTTTGATAGATACACTAAAATACAGAACAGCAGTAGTCAACGACTTACAATCTGATGATTCTATTAAAAGTGAAGAAGGGGCGGGCGAGCAGGTATTACTCACATTTTTTTGCCTTATTTAAAGGCCAGACAACAGTGAGACATGATCGCTTCAGTTCTAATGAACTCCGGCATTGGCAATCAGTGTCTGCTAGCTTTATTATCAGACAGGTATTTCTTGTTGAGATCTTCATGCTTCACAATTGTGCTTTCATTAGCACAAATTCTGACTGCCTGCCAGAAATACTCCAGGAGACAAGAGTGGCATCTGCTACATGGTTTTCCTTCTCCTCATCATCTCCCCAAAGAGGAAATTGTTCATGAAGTAAAATTGTTTTGTCTGGAACATTTTATTTCATCATAAGTACATGCTACAATGTGCTTATATTAAGTAGAGTAAGGTCGAAGAAATGATGGCTTAGTTCCTGCGGGAGTTAATTTCACTGTCTGGCACCAGAGCTGGCACCAGACCCTTGTCTCCTGCAAAGGCTCTTAGCCTTTGGGTGAAACGCTGTACTAAAACTGAAGGTCTGCCAACACTTAAATGTACCTGTTTAGTAATAGCCTAGGATTTTGAGCTACTGATCTAATTAATACTTGTTCTTCAGTTAATGATCAACCATACACTTTTTTTTTTCTCTTTTTTTTTTTTTTTTCAAACACAAAAGATTCTATGAGGATTTTCTTCTTTTGATCAAAGCATCCAAATAACTGGATATGCAGTCCTATGGTGTGATTTTACAACAATTCAGGGCTGTCCTTCAGAGCTACTGTTCTGACAGCTCACAGTACTTTTCCCCAAAAATATTGTTTGACAGCTTGACATTCATTTTGGTTTCCTCTCCACTTTTCTTCCAGCAGGAAAATACACTTCCTAATCTGAAAAAGCTGAAAGGGCTGGGGAAGAAAAGAGTTTCAAGGTTCTAAAACAGTAACGGCGAACATAAGAAAAAAATGGTAACTGAATAAACATGATCACTACGGTCCTGCATTTTTCATCTCTTTTTGTGCCAAGAATTAGCTCACTGCAGCCCACTTGCATCAGTTTACTAATGGTTGTGTCACTGTTCTATGCAAATAAGGGTAGAAGATTAACTTTTAGGGCAAAGTATTTACTGAAATCCATAAATAAGGATTTCATATGCTATTAAGACATTTGGATGGTTATGTTAAAGAACTAATGAATTGCCAAAATTCAGAGAAAAACAATAGAAAAGTTATTGTTCTTGCATCCAAAATACTGCAATAGTGACAAAATGTTGGGATAGAAAGACATTAGAGTCACCTTTCAGTTAGTACAAGCTGACCAATTTCCTAACAAAACAGGAAGTATGAAGTGTTGATGAGAAAATGTGAGTTAATCCAAGAGGGTTGCAGTTCACAGCAAAGTAGTAAAATACAAGCAGACCATGTACACTGAACTCTCTCTCCACCCCTCATCATTGTAAGTTTCATCGTGTTTAATCAAAACTAAAATTCCAGCCTCCTGTAGGCTGAATGGAGGCAGCACACTGGGATCAGGAGAGCTTATCTAGATGAAGTCAAGCACCTCTACCTCCTTACTTCCTTTTTATCTTGCAGTCTGGTTGAATAAGAAAGCTAAACTGCTGTCTTCAACACGAGTCCTGTTCAGAAGAACTCCCACAGTCAAAACAGAGATGGATCACATCTGATGTGCTACTCGTGTATCCCTTACTCTACGTATGAAATATTAGGCAGAAGCAGCATGAGCTGAGAACTTTGTGAGATTGTGTGACACTCCTTAATATGCATGTTATATGACATCATTCCTGCCTCATAACAAGTGTCTGATTAAAAGAATGAATCATGTAGATCAACTCTTTTCTCCCTCCAGGAAGAGGTTCATGTTTCTATATTGAAGAAAGGAATTATGCATTTCCTTCTTCTATATCTCTGAAAATATAGCTTGAAAAATCAACAGTGAAATATAATTGTATCACAGTCACATATAAAATTATTTTAAAACTCTTATTTTCTTCCAAATATTTCATTGATTTATGGATTTATACTATTGACACCCAATTCAGATTTGGAATTTGCAATTTTGTATAAACAGCAAAGTTTTACTACCACTGTCTGTTAACAGTTTTGATGCAGATCATTTTAATGAAAGATGTAGGCAAAATGAAGCAACAAAAACTTCATTTTTCTAGGACTTCTTATATCCAAGAAATGCAGGCATACTGTGAGTCTTCTCAGGAGGAAAAAGTGGTTGGGCAGAGGCATTTTTGGCTGGTATTCTGAGAAGGGAAGAGAAGACAAAGACAAGAATAGGAGACACAAGAGAAATGAGAGAAAAAAATCCCCAAACCACAGTAGGTATTTTTGCCTTGTGTTTTGAAAGATTCCTAGATAGTGAACATGGAAACATGTCTCCAGGTGTTGCTTCCATAGCAAAATGAGACACCATCCCTTAAGCATAGTTAGTGGTTCAGTATACTGTTGACATGCTATTAGCTCAGCATTAGCCAGTTTGGATGCTTTCAGGCACACCTGCACACAGCAATCTGTAGGCTGTCTGCAAGCATTTTTGCAGTCATTATACCTGCTGCCTAGGAACTGTCTGTGTAGACTGGAGGCAAGCAGAACTGGAAATATGCCATGCTTCTCTGGCTTCTCAATGCTGGTATTGACATAGTCAAACAGTCTGGTAACGTGATCCTGAAAAAAAATCCAAAAACTTACTAGAGAAACGTATTCCCGTTGGGTGCTAACTGCCAGAGATTTGGTGTAAAGGATAAGGGATTTTTAAAAGTAAAAATAGATGGACAAAATAACCTGAAATGAAAGCAAATCCACTTTAAAGACAAATTAATCTGAAACCAGAAAAGAAAAAGTGGAGTATGTGTAAATACCAGTCAGAGATACTGAGATACAGGAAACACTTGCTGTGACCTCTCATAAGCAGAGAGCAATAACGATATTTGGCTGTCATAAGCAAACTCTGTCCCTTATAATGCTCATATTGTGCAAATGTGTGCACAACTGTGCAAGGAAAGAAAGCTACATCCTCAGCAGAGCTATGCTGCTTCAGAGCCATGTAAGGCCTACAACCAGGCACACAAGACATAGCCTGCCTTTCTGCAGCTCTGCTCCTGCTTGTGGGAGAGCAGAAAACAAAGAGATACCGTATTCTGTCTTGTGATTTTAAGGCTTGTAATTAATCTACTTCTATTTACTAGATACACAAGTGCTCCCATGAGAGTGAACTGTGTTCCTTTGAGGAGTGTAACAAATAAACAAAATGGACTGGCTGTTTAATCAAGTAATTGCCCTAACGATGCCCTCTCAGGCACAAACATTGGTGGGTTTGAGAGCCAGCTTCAATGCTGTTGACTTTTGATTATGCTACAAAGGCCATTTATTTACTCAGATTTCTTCTCTGAGAAGAGCTGAATGGGCAGAGTTATTCCCTCGGATCATGGAGGAAGATTTTTGACATTCTGGTTAGTTCGATTGCATTTTATTACTCTGTAGCTTTTATTTTCTTAGCTTTCTTATAAAAATAATATCTTTTAAGATGTCTTCCAACTCACTAATCAAATAGATTTTTTTAAGATACGTCTATATTTATTCAGGGATTAAGCATTTAGACTGTAAGTAAAATTCCAAAAAAAAGTATTAATTCAACAAGCTGTCTAATTTCAGATCAGTATGGTGTACTGGGAATACATTGAGCCAGCATAAATGTGTGGCCAACAGTATTCAAAAAGAGATCCAAAATACTCCCTGGAGAAAGAAAGAAAGAAATAATAATAATAAAAAAAAGTTGTTTGAAAAATGCATTTTATGTTAGGTAATTATTATCATACTATGTTAAATAAAATAACTTTATTTACAAAGTTTGGCTGTCCTTCACATTATTTTTAAACAGGGCAAATCATAAGGTAAGCAGTCCTCAGCAATTATCTATTGATAGCACTGCCCCAGCAGAAATGTGAACCCAGATACATCAACACTTCACACTATCAGAATAAACACCTACATCACTTTTCCTTCAACTACTCTTTGTCCTGTGCAGGTCTAAAGACTGAAACTAGTTTTTTAAGACATAAACCTAGAAACTAACCAACAAGCTTGTAAAAGGCATTGAAATGACTAATGAGTGCAGAGGCAGCTTAACAGGACAGCCACCAAATTCTGCCCCCACGGAAGCTACCAGTCCTTCTTATGCTCACTGCCTGGGTCCTGCAATAGGTTGTTGTTGCATTGTCAACATCTGGAAGAAAGGGTATAATGTCCTGTCATGTAAAGTTTGTTAAACCCCTCACAATGGGGTTTAACATTAGGTTAAACCCCTTTATCTCCTCTCTTCTGAAACACTGCTACATTTGCTTTTCATAGCTACAAAAAATGGCTCACAATCCTCTAGTAATTAATGATCATACACACCAATCCTTCTCCAGTTCATGAAAAAAACAGCTGCTCCTTTAGATAAGAGCAATGATAAGAACAACATTATTCCCAAAGTTACTTCTCCTCAGTCATTGTCATTTTCCTCTTATTTGGACAGTGTGTCACATCTATTTTTTCTTTACCAACCTTTAAAGCAACTGGTCTTACTGGGACTGTTCCCACAATTAAAGTGAACAACTGCTAAATATCTGGTGGAGCTGGACACAATATGTCAGTGAGACCTGGACCTAGAGTTTACTAGCTCCTTGTCACATTTTCATCATTTCATAGAAATGTGCTGGAATGTAGTACCAAGCTGTCTATCTTGCCATCCCATCAGTCTTACTCCTTTAGGATTAGGAATATGCTCACTTTTGACTGCTACTGTAGTGTTTTCCAATGTGTAGCTGATTGCCTTCTCAACTAATAGACAACGGAATATGATTTAGTATTGAGTGATAAATCTGCCTCACTGGTAAATGTTTTAGCTAACCTCATCCAACCACCTGAATGGAGATAGTCAGCAGAACAAAGCCATGAAAATGTGTATCCTTAAAAAAATATAAAATAAAATAATTATAATGTGATAGTGTATTAGTGACCACCTTCAGGACTTAGATTCATCATAGAATCATTATTCAGGGAGATATAAATATATATTGTACTTAACTCCAGACCGAAGAAAAAAAAAAAAAAAAGAAAGAAAACAGAGTGAAGTCTTATTGTAGCTTCTATAAGCGGGGATTTTTTCTGCAACTACTTACACAGAATAACCCTCTGTATTGGAGGGTCTGTTTTGGCATAAGGCTTTTAGTTATGGTCTCTTCTGCTTATCCTTACTGGTAGTCAAACAGAGAATAAGTTGGGAATTTGTTCTGCACATTTGCTGAAAGATTACGGGTGAAATCCAGTGGCTCTTCCAACATTCCCTCTTTGACTGAAACAAGTTGTAATGCATAAGCTGCTAATGAGGTCATATCACTGTTGCTCTGTTATTTTCAGACATTAGAGTAAACACAGTTCATTCTGTCCTTTCTGTAATGCATTTTGTGATGGTTTAGCTGTGAAGGCACTATGTCTGACCAAATTTCATGCAGGCATGGGAGAGTTATAAAAAAGCATAAACATTCCTTTGTAGAAGGAAAACACAGTATAGTATCCTTTGTGTATAGTACTTGTTGCTTCTTTCAAAGAGACCTCATGTCTAATGATATATATTTCAGCATCACTGTTTTTCTTAGGTTTGTTTATATTTACTTTAATTTTAGCACTTGCACACAGTCTTATCAGAAAGTCTTAAATGAAAATGTCGAGTCTAAACAGGCACTGGAACAGGCTGCCCAGAGAAGCTGTGGCTGCCCCATCCCTGGCTGTGTTCAAGGCCAGGCTGGATGGGTTCCTGGGCAGTTTGATCTAGTGAGCTAGTGGCTGGCAGCCCTGTCCGCAGCAGGGGGGTTGGAACTAGATGATCTTTGAGGTCCCCTCCAACCCAAGCCATTCTATGATTCTGTGATTCTAAACATAATGTGAAAGTCTTCACATGAGATGACACTGATGTTTGGCCAGGGGAAGTGCTAAAAGATATGTATGATTATTGTTGCTTATAATGGGCTCCACTCCAGAGGATGAGAAGAGGTAAAACGATCCATTTATTTGTTTTTGATTTCCAGACCAGGGATTGCTAACCAACAAACCTACTGCCTTGTTCAACAAGGGGCTATTCCAGCTGCATCTTACTGATCCTTACCGTGAAGGATAGATATGAAATAGCCTTTTTGAGATTATGGGAGTCTGTGTCTTCTTTCATTCCTACTGGACTACATATGCTGCCTGTCACGCTGGCTAGTTTTCAAGCATGGAAAGACAAAGCATTTTATTGGAACTGTTTTTGTTATAGAAGCAGAACAAAAAGATCTAGCAAGAAAAATAAGTAAAGACTGTATATTCTTAAATTATCTTGACATGGGAATTTAGTGTATCCAAGAAAATATTTGTTTACTTGCTTTTAAAAACACATTGCTTTGAAGGCAGCAAAACTAAAGATATGAGATATGTGTCTGATGTTCCCAGGACAATATGCCCAGTTGCAGCAATCTCTGTCTAGGGGTCACTTGAGCTAGACACAACAAAGGTGCTATTTTCCTCTTTAAAAATTTTTCCCCTAAGACCCACTAATGAGTCACATTCTCTTCTTTCATTTACGTTTTATGATGACAGTTCAGAAGTCATGTTCTACACAGTTTTATACTTGGGACCACAAATACACAGAGGCAGTGCAAGTTGACACCACCATCATGTCTGCTAGGAAAAAGGCATATTTGCATAGCACAGATACATTTATTTACAGTCAACAAAGGAATAAAACGAGAGGTGTCCAGGTAGTTGGATAGGATACTCAGAAAACACCTTTACATAATGAAGGGAAAACTATGTCAGACAGGAGTTAATTTGCAAAGAAGATAGGGCTAAGAAATGCTTTATTGTCTTAATTAAATCTGTTTGCAGGACTGTTGTCTCAGGACATCCTGAAGGCAAATGCAGAAGTGTAAGTTAATTCTGACAACCTCCAGGAACAACACCAAAGCCAGATAAGGAAGAAAGGTGTCTCCTCCATCGTCTTTAGTTCAACAATCGTTCAGCTCCCTACATCTCACATATTACCATCTTCTCACAATATTTGTGATTTTCCCTCATAGGCACATGTATATTGCCGTCATTGTACTACTGTCCACTGTGTCCCTGGAATTTGCCATGATCTACTGGAGTCACATTTCTGATCATGCTAAGATTATTTCACTTATATCAACAGCTTTTTTAATGGCACAATATCAAAATAACTTTTTTTTTTTTTTTTTTTTTTCCCCGCTATTGATTTCAATTACCTCAGACTCATATCTGAAACAACAGAGAGAAAAGATTTAATTCCTGGTAAAAAACATACCTTTAGCGGATGGCCAACACTCTTAAAAATTGTGAATTATGATGCAAGAAAGTACTATGTGGGTCCAATAACATTTGAGGTGCCATGGATATCCACAAAAGATCTAACATCTTTTCTCTGTAAGCTAATTGCCCTTTAAAACCACTGTAGACTACTTACAAGGGAATCTAAAAGTACTGTATACTATTTACTGCAGAAGGGGAGATAATTAACTACAATTAATTTCTTACATTGTAGGTTACTTCACAATAACAAAATCTTACTACTAAAGGATTGCCAAGTTTGCAAAGAAATGTGATTTATCCAGCGGGCATGCTCCTGATGCAGTGATTTGTCTCAGAAGGTTTTTCTGACTCTGGGGTAAGAATCAGTTTCCAGAGAATGTCCTATTTTATTTATAAAAACAGCCTGGACAATCACCATGTATCTTAAGAGTTACAAGATTGACTTTGATACACTGCGAGGGTGAGGAAATTCTAGTCCAATACCAAGAATTAGAAATTTCTGAATCATTGACTTCTGAGTCATTGACAGTTAATAGAAACACCTACATCTAGCTTAACTGGAAAAGATCATTCTTACTATTTTTATGCTACTGTTGTTTTGGTTGTTGTTGTGCAGCAGTTACTTTTTATATCATATAAGTTTCCAACAAACCAACAAACAACAAACACTCACATGTTTTGTTTCTGAGTCAAGTATTGAAATTAAAAACTGAAACTGAAGGAAAGTTCTAAAACAAAACGAATTTATACCTGAAAACCTAAAAACATTAATTTAAGAAATGGCAACAGAAATCAATGAGATCAGACTTTTTAAAGTTATTAAATTGGTATCATTTCACTGTAGAAAATTGAACATGCCAGAATAATTTCATAAAGCAATTCAGGTTTAGCTAATTTTTGTTTCTTGAACATAATATAATAAGAATTTTGTTATAACTTCCATAGAATCGTAGAACCATTAAGGTTGGAAACGACCTCTAAGATCATCTAGTCCAACCGTCAACCCAACACGACTATTCTAACTAAACCATGTCCCTAAGTGCCACATCTACATGTTTCTTGAACACCTCCAGGAAAGCAGACTCCACCACGTCCGTGGGCAGCCTGTTCCAATGTCTTACCATTCTTTCCAAGAAAATTTTTTTCCTAATATCCAACCTGAACCTGCCCTGGCTATTACCTCTCCTATTATCCCCAGTTTCCTCAGAGAAGAAGCCGACTACCACCGCATGACAACGTCCTTTCTTTCAGGTAGTTGTAGAGAGCAATAAGGTCTCCCATGAGCCTCCTTTTCTCCAGACTGAACAGCCCCAGCTCCCCATCAGACTTGTGCTCCAGGCCCTTCACCACCTTCGTTGCCCTTCTTTGGACACGCTCCAGGGCCTCGATGTCCTTCTTGTAGTGAGGGGCCCAAAACTGAACACAGCACTCGAGGTGCGGCCTCACCAGTGCCAAGTACAGGGGGATGATTCACCTCCCTCGTACTGCTGGCTGCACTATTTCTGATACAAGCCAGGATGCCATTGGCCTTCTTGGCCACCTGGGCACACTGCTGGCTCATGTTCAGCCGGCTGATGACTAACATCCCCATGTCCTAAAGTCCTAAAGTGACTGAGTGTTTTTAAACCAAAGGTCAGCTTTAAAATATATTGATGAAGCAACATGTAGGGTCTTGTACTGCACTGTCCCCATCCTTGGAAAATGAAAAATTTCAGTCTCTAAGCCTCTTAATTTGGCACTTTTCATGTGATGTATATTGGCTTTTAAAAGAAAAAGTCACAGGAATAGAAATGCTAGGCAATAAAAATAATTACAGTTCAAGCAAGAATTTTAGAGTCAGTTATTTCTTAGGAAACACGTCTCTGACCATTTAATTTTTGGCTTTAAACCACATAGGTACTTTGCAAATCGTTAGTCTTTATGCACTGTGGTAATTCCCTCATCTGAAGTATAAATATGTTCAATGTATTTCCTCATCTAAAAGCAAAGAAAAATGTTTCAATTCCTTGTATTGGTTTCACAATCCAACTTATGTATGACTGACAGTACACCAGCACATTATAATCAGATAATCATTTTTTATCGTCTTGAGGGTCTGTAGAGATACAAACTAAGAAACCCATCAAACTAATTTGTAATTAAACCCCCGTAGTGTGTGCCAAGGAAGCATTCATCTGCCGCCTAAAATATAGGCCTTCCTAGTCCTCTGTTTGTTTGTCTGTTTGTTTTACTGCCCTTTGGTTAGCTAATCATATCTGGTTCTTCTTCAACCTTCACATCTTCCAGGAAACTTGGAGATAATAGCTGTAGTTTCTAAAGGAATAAATAATTCCTAGTATTCTCAGTATTTTATATTACAAAGAGGAGACAAATGTTACAACACTGTAGAATTCCTGAATGTGGTGTCAGATAATGAAATGTGATAAGCTATATAGTTATGTTGTTAATAGGAATGTTCTCCTTTCCCCTTCTCCAAAATAGTGTCCAAAATTGTCAAATGACTGTTCTGGTTCCTTAACTTTCAAGAATTCTATCTCAAGTGATTTGCGATACTTGGCCTTTTTCACATTTTTCAATGTAGATACAAAGATATTTGAAAATACAGTCCTGCTAGATGAGAGTCACTTTCTTGAAAAATGAAGAAGACTGGGTAATTTTTATAGCTACCTTTTAATGGATGCATTTCAGAAGTTGCTTTGGAAAGCACAGTCTTGGTAAATTTTACTTTCTTTTCTGTGTGTGCTTATCTTTGTTGTGATTTATGTTTGTTTGTTTGTTTGCTTGCTTAGAATCTTTAACAATCTCTGCACATTAACCTTGGATTTATACCTCCAGATAGTTCTTTAAGATTTCCTTTCTTCCCAATCATCAGAAATAGATGAAGCCAGAGAAAGAAAAAAAAAAAAAGTTTGTTCAGTTCTGTACAAACATTAGATACGTTAATTAACATTTCCCTGGAGAGAAAGAAGTGTTTTCACAACCATTCAAACATCATTCTCTGGCCAGCTAGCAATTCCACAGTTAAGCAGACATGTTTTATGGAATAACGCAGCAGATACTTCAGAGAAGCTTAAAGTGTGCTTTTGTAAAACTTTTACTATTTTTATTTTGCAAATTATGCATGTTTGCTACAACATAGCATGAGAAAATAAAGCACTAAATCTCCATAAGAATAACTTATTCTCTGAGTGGTAAACTGTTGAACTTTCTGTACTTTTTTTAAGTTGATCAGAAAGTCTTTATCTTGCAAAGGGCGGATTCCTGATATTCTTTTATTGCTGTCTTACTAATATCAAACAGAATGGAGCTATACAAAGTGATGTTATGCAGTGAAAGACAAGGATTTATTAAGTGACTCTGTATGAGAAACAGCAAATGATATAGCTTCTTAACTATCTAAGATTTTGTTACATGACTGGAACACTGAATCTTGCTTTCTTTGGTTCCGCCCAACATTGCATCTAGTGATCAGCTGAAAGAATCCTGGATAAATATTACCACAAAACACACGTATGTTTTCTATTCAATTGGAAAATATTTCTTCATCTTTCATACACTATCTTTACAAAAAAATTGCTAAGGTTCCAGCACTAATTTTCAGAAAATGAGAGCCAGTCTTAGTGCTCTGAAGTTAAACAGAGGTTATTACTATTCTGTGATTAGTCACAGAGTACAAATAATAAACACAAATCAAAGTTCACATTTCATTTGAAGTTGTGAACTGTTTTTTATGGGTAATTTCATGGGGTAATTTTATTCATCTGTGATCAGCTTGTGCAACTCTATACAATTCGTAGAATTGTATGCACACACCAAGTCCCCATAAATTGTAGGGAAGTACTTCTCCTTTTTTTGACCCTCCATCTATTATTTCTCACTTGAGTGGGAAAACTTTGGAATAGTACTTTCTTTTCATGATAACGCTTCATAGATATCCTGAGATAGTTTTAATGTCTTCTTGAGAGTTTAGGTGAAAAACAAAAAACAAAACAAACAAAAAAAGATAGTTAAAGCAGCATCCCCGACTTATTAGTGAGACATTTAATTTGATTACTTTCACAACAAGTTCACAATCTGAGCTTGCAAGTTGTTTTCTGCAGTTGAGTGAGTGAGTGAGTAAAAGAGCAGGAAACTTTTTGCTTTAAAATGAAGTACAGTTCAAACAATGTTTAGTACAATGCTACTACTTTAGACTGAGACATGCCAGTAACAGTTCTTCTGAGCTGTGGTTAGGAAGGAGGCAGAATCCAGAAGCAGTCAGCTAACAGCAAAGAAGTTACCTGTGAGCAATACAGAGACTGGAAGGAAGACAGGCACATTCAAAAGACAGCAGACTTACTGGGATGAAATGACAGCTGGCCAGAACAGCTATCAGGAAAATTTTTCCTATATCACATAACTCGCTATCCCTTTCCCAGCAAATCGACTACTTTGAGATGACTACAGACCACAAAGTATCTTTGGGATGACTAGTTTCCAGGAAAAAAAAAAATAAATAAATAAAATAAAATAAAAGTGTAATTCTGAATTACAAAGCCTAATCCATTTTTCATGGGATGCATAACACAGCCAAGGTTATAGAGTGGTCCATTGAGCAAGACCCTTAATTCTGACAGTAGCTGATATCAAATGCTGTCTATAAGAAAGGACCTTGTGGTAGACAGCTACCAAATAACACAGCTTTAAGAATTTTTTTTTTTTTTTTTCCTGAAGTCAAAAGGCTGAAGTTTAGCATCTGTTTTCAAGCAGAAGTTTTATTAACTAGTGGGTAGGCTTGGGTTGATTTTTTTTTCCTATTCTTTTGTATTTAAATCATCCATACTTCTCTTTTGAATTTTCCCAAGCTTTTGTCTACACTGGTACCTTATAGTGAAAAGCTCCAGTGTCTAACAATTTGATTTGTAGAGATGCGTTTTTTTTTAATTGACTTAAGAGTTTTATCTGCTTTCAAAGGACAATCTCTTCTTCAACGGGAAAGGAAACTCTTTCAGCTCTATCTGCCTCCAATTAGCTGCTCAGTATCTTGGATCTCTGAGTCTCTCCTATTTCTCTTCTTGCTAAATGAAGACATCCAAAGCTTTTTCAACCTTCATACGGAAGTTTTTCTGCACCTCTGACATCTCTTATCAGGCATTACTCTTAATACAGAATTAAGGAACTGTATATTTAAACTAGAATATAATTTTGTGCCTGGGCTCTTGCTTGTAAAATCAAGCATAAAGAATCCTAGCTTGCTCAAATATTTACTCACAAATCTGCATCCAGATTCTGTTGTTTGCTCATACCTTTATTTCCTACTTTGCCTTTTCCTTTCTGTATCTGACAGATTCTGGCCTGGGTTCAAATCTCCATTCCCAGATGGAGATGGTGGATGCTATCAGATAAACCTGCTGTCAGGGGATGAATTTTCTCTTCCATTTGCTATTCCTTGATCATTAGTACTTGATTGGCAACACAGGCGTTTTGTTTCTCTCCACACTGAAGTTTACCTGGAAGGCCTGTACAGTCATTGCTGCTTTTCCTCTCTTACCTCTATCAGCACAGTGCTCAGCAGGGGAGATAGTAAATAACTGCTGGAGCATGGCATTTCAGAATTGGAGGCATATGGTCTGTTATGTCTGTGAGGTTTCCATACCCTATCTACATTTCAGCTTTGTTTTTGTCTATTGTTGGCATTAGTTGTGTTCAACTTTTATCAAAATCAAAATTACAGTGTTTTGGGTTTTGTTTTTGTTTTCTTAGGGGGATAGAAGAGGCTGTTCTTTGGTAATCAACAGGTAAAATTTACTGATATTTCCTCCTTCTTACCATGCTGCAGTCATCTTTGTATTTTACCCATTAATTTCCACGTCAATTTTTAAGCCCTGATGCATTATCATTTCTTTTTGCTGATATCATTAAGACATCATATTTTCTTTTCATATGAATCCTTTGAGAATTAGCGAGTACAAAAAAGCCACATTTTTTTGGAAATTCCCTGAGCTGTAAATGTTTGGAGTCTAGAAGAATATTAAATTTATGGCCATCCATTTGTGACCATGCCTGGAGAAAGGACACAGGGCTGGGTCTCACTAGGTCTATCTGGATCTAGCCTTAGTCTGAATAAGATAGTTTGAAAGTTGTTGTTCTTATATCTGTTCAGACTCTATCATATTGTCCTATATTTTACAGGAAGTCAGTTAATACCAAGTTCAGGTGAAAAAGGCGAACTGGATGGGCAAGGGGAAGTAGAAAATTTCAGCACCCTGAAGCCCACCTCCTAGCAAAGTACACCTCTGAGAGGTGTACTGGCCTCCCTCAACTGACTGGGAACTCAATCCATCCGTTTGTTCAGAGCATGAGCCTCCAGCACGTGCATGGACCAGACCTCCCACAGCTGTTAGGGGCTTACATACAGTTCCTCACAGCTCCATCCAGCCACAGGCACAGGTTTGGTCAACGTCTTTGGAGGTAACTGAGGAAACTCTTGACCACACATATACTACTCTGTCCAGAGATAACCTACTGTTACAAATCTTTGCAAAGGAGCATGACACCAAAAAGTCCTTTTCCCAAGTCTGATCTTACTCTGTTGTGAATCTCACCAGCACACCAATGCACAGTGTGTTGTTTCGTTTTTATTTTTCCCATACTTCTTGCATATGAAATGTAAAGGGTCTGTAGTGCACATTGTTTGCAGACCTCTTCATGGCTTTTTTGGTCAAAGCATCTCAGTTTGGGGTGCTTTGTAGCTACTCCATTTGTCAATGGGAACAGGTTAGAAATTAAGAGATGATCCAAGGCCATTAAATTTGACTACTGTCAATTATCCTGGACAGGGTAGCTGACTAGAATACAACAGAAACAAAAATAGTCACAGAAATTCGACATAATTTCAGTATACAATCCAAAACAGAAGTCCCAAACCACAGTGGTGTTTACAGGACAAAACAGGTTACAATTTAATACATATATAAGCCAAACTGCTGCAAAGAGCAATGTTCTTTCTCAGTTCCTTAAGGACCAGGTCCAAGTTTTTCTAAAACACTAAACAGATTTTCCTTCGACCTAGTGCCTGATGGATCCAGTCAGCAATGTTAACTGAATACCACCTAAATAATCTCAGCACAGCTAGTTTATAAGAACCACAGCGCTTAGAAATTCTCTTCAACATGAGTGACAGGGACAGCATTCTTGCAGCAAGGAAGAGGTGGACATGTTTCACTGCCTAGGCATGATTTTATTTTTTCCCTAATGACTGCCAAATCATTCAAAACAAAAGGAGACAGCTGGCAGGACTTCAAAAGGAGTTTTGTGGATTAAGTAACTCAAGCTGCACTGCTTTACCTGGCTCAGCTCTTGGAGACCAACAAAGATAAAACATATAGCTTTTGGGTCAGCCAGAAACCTCTTTGCAAAACTACAGATGGAAAATAGCCTGGTCAGTGTAATGTAACAAGGTATTCAAAAATGATGATGTAGTAAGTACATTGTCCTTTAATTTTGGATGCACTTTTCTTTGAGAGATAAATCAAAAGTGTGCTTTGGGTATGAGAAGGAGTAACTTAGGACAAAACAAAAGAATACATACTCTTCATGGATTTTTCCTTGTTATAAAATCTGGTTAGCAGTTACATGTACATTTATTCAGCCTGCAGTTATTCCTAAGTTTGGAAACTGCCAGCTTACAAAAACAAGTATCTAAATAATTAAGGGCAGAACAGGTCAGTTTCTTGTCCTCAATGCTAAATCTTGAAATTTGATTTGATTCTGAGTTGGATAAAAAAGACATCCCTAAATGTTTTGAGGTAAAATTGAGGTAGTCACTAATGCTTCTCAGTGAACTATGATGATGAAAATACTGATTGGTTCTGGTGGTGTTTAATTATAGTCCATAGCTAAGTAAGAGGAGAAAAATAATTCACACTTTTTTTTCTTTTTTTTTTTTTTAAAANCTTTTTTTTTTTTTTTTTTTTAAAAAAACAGGTGAACTCAAAATACATATGTTAATTTGGCATAATCACCTATTGTTTCTCCCAGTGTCTCAGGAGAAGCAAGGATTTAGAGGAAGAAGCATAAAAGCGATACTATTGCAGCTTCAGCAATGGCATTAGGACAGGGCATAGGATTGCTACTGGCTGATGAAACAGGTTCAGATCCCAGAGCATAGTAAGGGCCCCATACTAAGGGCCACATCAAGCAGACTTGTAAAATCCTGAAGCAGAAACTTAACATTTGATTGAGTAAATGAATAAAAGAAATCAAAGGAAAATTTTTTGGAACAGCAAACAATAGATAAAGTGGTAGTTACTGTCACATTCTGCACACATGCCTGTATATCCACACCTGCATAATGCAAGTACACACACACACACAGTCATTTCAACAACAGTGTTGCAGGCCTAATAATGAAAAGTATTCTGTTACAAAGTCTGGAAACTTGGCCATTTCTACTAGATGATATTTCTGAAGAAGAATGACAAGGTAAAGCTAAAAAATCAGTTAAACTTATTTACAAATTCTGCTGTGTCATAATTGTAATCTGCAAAATCAGCGCAGAAGAGCATTACAATGAAGCAACAGATCATTTTCCTATCATAAATAAATGTTAACTGACCCAGCACCAATCATACTTCAAACTTGTTTTCTTTCTAAGAAAGAGTTTTGTCTTTCATTGTGTTATAGTTACATACCCCAAGACTACTTGGGAAAAACAGCATTTTCACCAGCCCTTTTTTCCAGTCAAATACTCCATAACTACAGCTAAGAAGTTAGAAACAACTAAAATTGCCTCTCGACTTGGGAAGCTTTCACAGATTGCCCATGTCTCTTAGGAATGAAATGAGCAAACCATGGATCATAAAATTCTGTCTCAAACTTGTTCCCAAGACACGATGTGTTCTGTCATATTCAGCTGACTGCCCACAGTATATAAGCAAATTCTTCAGATTTTGTAATAAATAGTAACATTTTTGACTAGTTTCTTAAAAAA
>VXAV01011013.1:241193-253612 GCA_013399715.1 Alectura lathami | reverse complement strand
TTTTCCTTTTCCTTTTCCTTTTCCTTTTCCTTTGTTTTGTTTCCTGCCCCCTTGGCGCTTAAAACTCAGTATAATTTGATATATTGGCATGCACAATTATCTTTGTTTTTAACTTTCTGCATCCTATTCTCTTGACAAGGAGAAAAAAAGAACACATGGCTTGTGGTTATACTAGTAAAAGCACCAGAAAATGCTCTCTGGCACTGAAGAGGCTGGCATGAAGCATCCCACATCTACTCAGCTGCATTATTTTCAAAACAGTGACCACCTGCAAACTGCCTGTCTCTGAACTGTGCCAGTTCCCAGACTCTGCCCAATAGCTGTCTGGAGAATTCAAGCTGGCCCAGGCTGAAAGCACTGCTCTTACAATGTAATGGTATACACTTGTGTGTGACCATATGCCATTTTTTGTGTGTTCAAATTGAATTATGAGCTTTCACAATGACTCTAGAATTTGCTTTGATGCCTTGGATGGGAGATAACAGATACATTTAAAGCTCTTTTTCTTGTTGTTGTTGTTATTGTTGATGTTCTCATGGTATTCCAAAAAAACTCCTAAAGATAAAAAATTAAGCCAAAACACAGGTGTGCCTTGACAATGTGCTCAATGTAGAAAAATAATTGCAAAGAGGCACACAGTCATAACCTCTTTCCTACTCTGTTGAGGTAAGTGACAAAACTGAAAATTAGTTGACAGAAGGATAGTATATTTTTTTATGTAAATATGTTGTTCTCTTTCTCAGGAATGAAGGCAGAGCATTTTCTACAAGTCTTAATAAAATGGAAGCTTTCTTTTCAAACATAAATTAGTTGCTATAGAGCATAGATCAGTGTTTTACTGTAGCTGGAATTATCCAAAATCCTCTGCTCTGAATACAGTAAATTTAATAAACATAGACGCTTCAGAAAATACATTATGTCCCAGTAGTATTTGTTTACCCTAAGAACCACTGTCACCCTTTGCACCACTGCAGTGATTCAAGGACTACATGAAGATTTTATGGTAACTAGGAATCCCTCCCCACCAGGAGAGACCCTCCTGCCCATGGTCCTTTCCCATATCTACAGCATGCAGCTCTGGAAACAGCCCCCACTAATATCAGCATTACTATCATGCTGTTGCAGTGCTGTAGTATTTTAGTTAGGGACACAGATGTAAGTTGCCTTTAGAAAACATCTCTTCATGTTAAATTGTATTAACATGAATTTTAATGGGTTTCCAAAGAGTTTGCCGATTCCTTTTTTAAATTACATGGAGGTTATCATTTAGCTATTTGATATTGTCATTGTAGATGTGGTAATAAAGTATTTCTATCTTAAAATCCTACTACAGTGAAGGCCAGAAGTTTCCCTGAGTTTTAATTTAAATGGTAAGACAAAAGCAGACACACCTTGAAAGTCTGCTGAAGAAGAGCGCTACTGTTGGCATTGCTGTGTAAATCCTTATTGCCATAAGTTCATGTGGCTCCAGGGTACAATGAAGAACCTGTCTGGGCACACATTCATTTCAGTTGGATGGTTTTGCTTACAAAGCTGAGATCCCAAAACATCCAGCTGGAAAGCATACTGAAAACTTAAGGAAGCATAAACAGTGTTTCTGATGATTCTGGGAGAAACTGTCTAAGGAAATTTGGTAGGACTCCAACTCTTGTTGCAGTTCTTTAACCCATTTTGTTTAAAATGCTGGCTGGATGACTAGGCAAGAAATGAATCAGCTGGGACCTCCTAAGAAATTACGTAGGTATTTAATCTGGGTTACCCAATCACAGAGCAAACCAGTGAACCCAGTTGAGGAAATAAGATACTAATAAAAGTGGGTAAAATAACAAAATTATGAAATTTGCTTTTAATCACAAAAAGTCTGATGTATGAAGCATGCAGAGAGTAACTGGATGGACCATATTTGCACATAAGAGATCTTCTAAATGCATGTGCCAGTTAGGTGATAAAAATAAATTCCTCCATTGCAGGGAATCTTCGTCTTGAAGATGTTACCTACGATGCCCAAGTGAGTAAGTTTTTGGTTACTGTGTGTTTCCTGTTCATGTTACATAGCCTCTCACACATGGGGATTTTAATTGCGACAGGATGGGTTAGGTCTGCCTTGATGGGACTATGTAAAGAACAGGGACGCGGACGGTACACAAGGCTGCTTCTCTGCTTCTGTCCCTGTCTGCACTCTGGTCCTCAGCTGTTCAATTTAAACGCAAAGAATATCTTGTCAGGCAGCCCTACAAGCTGTGTCTGGGATTAAGAATCAACCAACTACATACTTTGCTGTGTATTCTTGTAAGTGATCATTTTTCAGCCCAGACTGCAATCTTACATTATTTGCAGATCATTGTCTTCTGCCACACTTGCACAATGCAGTTATCCTCAGTAGGACTTAACATATAGGTGTATATGCGTGTAAAAAAAATGTAGCTTTCAGGCAGAGTTTTTTAACACTGAAGATGTGAAAAGATGTTAAACATATTGCTGTGTTTTAGTTGTACTATGGAATGTGTAACTGAAGTGTTAAAAACATTTTTTCCCTCCCCATAAAAAGATACACATCTGAATATGCTAAGAGCAGAGTGATAGTGGAAAAGGTGTAATTTTCATAGAATCCATTTTTGGAGTAAAAATTAGAATCAAGCAAGCTGATTATCAGTTTTATTTCATTTTAAAAAAAAAAAAATCTGTGCATATAAAATAGTTGGGGATGTGAGATTAGGGTTTTTATATAGCCTGATTGCCATCCATTTACTGAAATAATATTTTTAATATGGACAATGAAAATACTTGTTTCACTGTCATCAGTAGGAAAATTTCTATGACTTTTAAACTGAACTGTGGCTTAGATCCTTTTTTTACTTTGAATGTCTTTCATATTGCATTACTGAATGCAATTAAAGAAGGCTTCTAATATTATCCAGCTGGGCATACATTTATTTATATACACGTTTACATGTATCTGTGCAGAAACAGGCTCTAAGAGAGTTATGTTTGTTTTTTCAGAGAGCACCATTAAAATGTCAGTATTTGATAATGTACACCATGGAGTTATCTCCGTAATGTCTGATTTCAGCAACTGGAGGCAGCTGTAGCATCTGAGTAGCACTACCTGAGTAACTGTGGTAAACAAACGTCAAATTCACAGTTTGGCTCAGAGGCCATTCTCTACTGCTTCATTATCCCATAACAATTTGTTTGAGCCACTCAGTGAAAAGGCTTTGTGCACAGGGATGAGGTGTTTGGTGTCATGACACTGATTTGCCTCCACTCCCGTCAATGCTGATGAGAGAGCATTACCCGTGACTTCAGAGGAACAGAGTTCAGCAAAGCTGTTCGCCTGAGTCACATTCTACCATTTATTTTTTTCTATATATTCCTAAAGGAAAAAAATGCCTTGACCTACACATAACTTTCTTGTGCCTAATTTGCCAGCAGGGAAATGTTGCATGTTTAATTCAGGCACTGTAAATAAAAGTCCCTTTAATAGTTAACATTTTCACTAACAATACAGCCACTGAGATTAGACAGCTGATCGCTGCTGCTGGAGAGCTAAGTCCTTAAATATTATCAAACTAATACCCTTGTATGGTCACACTGGCTACAGATTAGTGAAAGCCATAATCCTATTTAATTTAACACGGTCCTAGGGATTTTTCTCTGTAAAGAATTTGGTCACATGCATGCTGCATAATATTTTGCATAGTTCTTAAATATATGGCCCCTCTCTAGGAGCAGGGCTGTCTGCCAGTTTTAATGGCACTTGTTAAATCCCATTGTACTCCACCCACGGTCCAGACGCAGGTATCTGCTAGCAAAATCTCCGTGGTTGGTAAGAATTCGTTGTGGCTCTGAGCTATGCCACAGCTCATTCTCTCAAGTCCTCTTCTTCACCCTCCACCAGGGAGCTATCCCTCAGTGAAGTTAAGATGACGACAATGAATTTTACCCACAGTGCAGTTCAGCCAAGTCTCTGTCGTCTAAGAACTCAGACGTATAAAAACTGACTGTGCTTGAGCTGTCATGGATTCCGGGGTCTGTGGTTAAGCCACTGGCTTCTGAGTCATAGAAAAAAACTGATTTTTATGTGCTGAGCACAGTTAAGCCCATTTGCCTTCAACACTATGTGATACGTTTGATGCAGTAGTAGATTAGGCTTGTAGAATCTGGGCTACGCTGTGTCCAGTTTTTTCTTTTTTTTTTTCTTTTTTTTTCTTTTTTTCCTTTTTTTCCTTTTTTTCTTTTTTTTTTTTCTTTTTTTCTTTTTTCTTTGTTTCTTTGTTTCTTTTCTTCCCCTCAGATGTGGAAATATTATCTGAATGGCAAAAGGAGACTTGGCTTTTTGTCAAGGTCCTTTTACTAATGCCATTGCTTATCATGGCCCAGCTGTAGGCCATGAGGACAGCAGCCCTAGCATGTCAGAGGTACATTGCAGCCTTGCAGGGCACGTGTGGCTGCAGCTCTGCTGGAGACCCTGGGCAGATGTACAGTAGTCTGGAGCACAGCAGGCATACTGAAAGCTGTAAGCCACGTGGCTGGCTGTGTATTCAGACCACAAAAGTCAAATCCCGACAGGCTGAAATGGCAGGATGGTCTGTCACCTACTCAGAAACTGCATTTCTGAGCACAGCATCATTGGCCCAGCTAATCTTTCAGGGCTCTCAGTTCAAGTTTCTTCCGGTTGTGCAATTCTTGGGGCATTTTATAAGATTCCAGTGTTTATTGAATGATGGTGAAATTTTCATCATGGGTTTGTGGAGTGAAGCAGCTCCAGACAGGAAGCAATCTTCCACCTTCGTTTTCCTGATGATTTCCAGGAACTGTTTTGTGTAAAGGTAATCTCAGGCACGTTGGGCCAATATGAGGTCTGGGTGATTTCCACCTGAGAGTGACCCTGCTCTTTGCAAGAGTGCTTGGCAGACAGCAGCATCTCAGACACCCGCGCAGCCACAGGGATTTCTCCACCTTCTCTAGCACCGTGCTGGAGGTAGAAGCCTTCCCCTCCAGGAATCAGAGAGAGTGGTTCAAGTTGATTAGGTTTCCACTTGTTATTTTCAATAACTGAGGCACCACCTGAATGGCTGTTGGCTTAATGCACAGAATAATTATTGGCATTATTACTACTATTACTATTAATAATAAAATCATGCACCTTCCAAAAGCACCTAAGGTGCAAACTGAGGTAAGCTTCATCTTGCTAGGTGCTCTGCAACTTTGGGCTGTTGTTCAAGAACACAGCAAATCCTGCTTCAGGGCTCCCACTACTGGATCAAAAGCACCAAAGTCACATAAGGCAAAATGCTGACACAGTATGAAATAATTTTGCAAATTCAACTATATTTTTTTAATGTTGGTAATTTAGCTTTATATTGCTTGGCTTTATGCCAGCTGCAGTATCATCTTCCCACAGCCATCCAACTTTGCACCAAAACAACTGCAGTCTGTTGTCTCAGCACTGGCATGGAGTCAGCATAAACCCCAGATCGTGTGCCCCCGGAGTGTGGTTGTGTGACCTCTTCTTGGTCAAATCTTTGCTGCTTATAGATCTGGTGTTAGTTTTCATGGCAACATGGTCTCAGAAGGTCCAGTGGTTTTCTCTCGAAGAGCTTGCTAACTATAGAGACAAGAAAGTTGTCAGAGAGAAGGCTTAATGGAAAAGTGTGCTGGACACAGAATCACAGAACGACAGTAAGATGACAGCAAAGCCCATTAGTCATTTTTGGAGAGGCAGTGGAGGTAAAACTGATACCTACAGACCCTAATTACCCTCTGATTACCTACAGAAAGTAAACTGACAACAAAATGGAAAGGAGAGAGAGGATGAGGACACAGAAAAGCAAGGAAAAATAAGACTAGGGATGTGGAAGGAGAAATTTTTCAAAGATCTGGCTGAAAAAGGAGACAAATAGAAAGGAACTACAAAGCCTGGCCATCACTGTGGAAAACTGCTGAACAGTGAATAGCCCCCACTTGGGCTGCTTATGCTGCTTCCATGTTTGGCTGCAGTTTTTTGGCTTCTCTCTGGATGTGTTGATAGCAGAGGACCCAGAAGGCAATGATACTCACAGGTAGCAGAGGCACCTCACTGAGCCACTCCAGAGCTGCAGTCCCTCCTTGGATCCGCTTTTCTTGCTGGTCTTTGCTGATTCTTACAAACCCTCCCCTAGTCTTGTGGACATGGGGGAGGCATAAAGGGCAGCAGCTGCCTGAAGAATTTTCTCATCATAAAAGGATGAGCTACTCTGTCTTCTGAAACTGACACCTTAGCAGAAATGCAGAACTTGATGACATTTAGCTCTCGTTACACATATTTACACGTATAGTTAAGAAGTGTCAAATTTATTGCACTGGGTTGTACGTAGCAGAGTTTGGCTTATTTACTGTATGTTTTCACATGTCATACATCTTTAGTCAGACTGGAGTTTGGACTGGTTTAGTTGTCTTTTTTTTTTTTTTTTTTTCCATTGATAGTTCCTGCATGCAGATTAGAAGAATTGCCATTGCTGTGGCTTATCTAGTGTCTCACCATGAAGAAATTATTGGCAGTAACAATTATTATTGCACACTCCAGCTCCTTCAGTCTGATTATAAAAGTTTGGATTAGCGGCATATGTTTTGGCTGCAGTGTCAAGATCCAGCATTAGTCTTTTCTTCTGTATTTCATGTGAAAACTAGAAGGCAGTGATGTGTATGAATACGTATACTGAAAATAATAAGTAAGGTTGTTCTGCATGGCTATGGTATCATCTGATATCAGGATTAATAGGTGCCATCATTCAGCCCTGCAGAGTGCAATATTGGTCTTCTGTCCTGTTCTGGGCTTCTCTGCCTTTATCTTCTTCTATCACCTCCTGCCCTTGACAGGGGTCAGGCTGCCCCACAGATGCAGCTCTCCAGAAGTGGGGAGGCACCAGCTCTGCTAGCACACCATGCTCATCCCGGAGCCTGCTCCCTGGTGCATCATAGCAAATATGAGGTGTGCAGGTTGCAAAAGCAGCATCTGAAGACCACAGTAACACCTCGTTTTCTTTAAATGAAACTCCTTGTGCTGTTCATTAAAAGTGTTGTGATGTAACTCTGGATATCTGTGCTGGAAAAGATTCAAATACTACAGTCTGTGTCTACTAGAGGCCATATTTCCTTGCATATTTTTTCCTCCTGTTGACCTGCTGATGTTTGCATACCTTTTAAGGAGCTTAAGCTTGATGACCATGTTTCACAAGAAAAAAATAAAATAAAATAAAATCCAGCGGGTCAGTATTTTCACTTGACACTTTTTACTTTGCAAAATGTGTATAACCACAAAATGCTGAGGCGATACACATCACACAAGGAAAATGTGGCTCTGAATTGTCCTGGCAAGCAAACTGAGGGGTTGGATTGTGGGGAAAAGAGAGGAAGAATGGATTGGGCAAACAAATCACTGTATAGCTACCACAATTGCAATGTCTCTGATTTACTAGTAAGAAAAGAAAGGTAGAGTTCTAACTTCACACAGAAGACTTCAAAGTGTTCTGGAGTCATTCTAAAAATCTGAGACAAGTAGATCCAAAAAGAGAAATCTTTTAATAAGCAAGTATAAGGTGATCTGCTATGTATGTTAGTAACTGCACAGAACACTACACTGCAGATGATATCGTCTGAACTTGTAAACTAATAATAAGATCTCTAGTCATATTCTGCCATTCTATTCTGGTTTTAAAGATGCCTCAGTACCTAAATGCTTGCATTAACAAAAGGTTCTGTTTTACTGAAAATAGCACATTATTGTTTGGAAGTAGTGTGAGCTGAATGCTCCCTAATTTTATTTTTTCTGTACACTGATGTATCCCTTGCATTTTCTAAATGCCACTTTTACAACCATACTTCTATTGGAAATTAAGCAAAAGCTGCAATAGGTTAAAAATAAAGGAGATCTGCAAATTAAGAATAAGCTCAGAAGAAACTACTGTGATCAGGTTATCTGTCACTATGAGACAGATATATATATATATATATATACACACATACATATTGCTTTCCTCAAGATTTACATGGCTTTAGGGAAATTCCTACCACAAACTCCTTCTGTTTTTTGAGGAACTTGTTTTATGCTATGGCCCTTTACCTTCGCTAAGCTCCAGTGAGAGTTTTCAGTGCCGTGGACCAGAAAGTGTAATTCTGCTAGCTTCCTCCCACGGCCTCCCACTGCCTCCTGGGACCTTAGCGTTGTCCTGGAGAAAGCTTCTTTTATGGAATAAATCAAGTTTAGCTTCAGATGCATATCAAACTGTGCTTGCAGGGCTGGCAGCATGCATGAAGCCAGCCCCTAGGTGCCAGGACAGTGGTGGTGCCATCGCAGGAGGACAGGTGACACCCAGCCTCCTGCTGCACCGGCCTTGAGGGAGGACAACAAAGGGATCCTGCTACAAAGCCTGCAAAAACATCTGGTCACAGATTTGAAAGAAAAACTTCTTTTACTTAAGAATACAAATTGGGAAACATATTTCCTTACAAGCCCTTGTAAGCGAGTGTCACCCACCACATATATTACGTCCCTGAACCGGGCTAAATTGAAGCCAGATATATGTTTCTCTTTGATGACTCCATCACAGTTTGTTTTAACTCCTCTCCCCTGGCCTTTAGCCTCTCAAAAGATACATGTGTAGATAAAGGAGCAGTCGCAAATCAATGCAAAGTAACAGCAGCCAAAGAACTGGCTTTAAGAAGAAAACTCTGGCTTTGTAACTCTTTCTTCTTGCAAACAATTTTCTTTTCCAGTTATAAATTTCTCCTCCTAGAACAATTTCCCTGGAAGAGGCAGAGTAGACAGGGAGGTGAACAGGGAGTTTGAATATCCCTATGCACTCTGAAAGCAGAGAAGTTTACCTAAAATGTCCTAGGCATCTCTCAGGTGCAGAAATGATCGTGTGAAGCACCTCTAATTCTCCTGCTTGCGTGTCCAAGCCAGTAATCCAGACAGCTTGGGCATCCACCTGTGCTTGCAGGCAGCCAGTGGTGTACCAGAGGCTTGCTCCATGGAGAGTTTGAGTAGCATGCGATTGTTTGATGGCATGGTTAGTATTAATGATACACTGTTACTTGGGAAACACTTATTACCCTCTTACTGAATTTACATTTCCTATCAAAATCAGCCTCCAAGTTTATCTATATTAAGCATACACTATAAGGTCTGAAAAGCAAAAACTGTTATGAATCCTCCTTTGAAATGCTGGACTTGGTGAAAATATATCAGATAGCCTCATCTGTGGCCAAACTTAGCCTTGCTTTTGCAATTACTCCCAAAGATGTCATCATTTCTTCAGAGGGAGATAAATGGTTATAATGGCCCCTTATGAGATCAGGAAGGCTGGATGAATCGGGAGAAAATGCACTTCCTCACCAATTCCCATCTCCATAGAAACTCCGTGAGTCTGCTCTGTCTTCTGCCTATACAGATTAGGCAACACAGTTTTCCAATAATAGACAGTGAAGGCTGACGCCTGCATTGTCTCGCAGAGGGATATCTTGAAGTGCAGAATTTAAGTACAAAATGGGGACTTTGCCAAGTGCTCAGCCTTGCCTCCCCCAACTTCCAAATTCTTCCTGTTGCTTTTCAGGTTCCTAAGAAATTTCTCATGAGAATCATCAGCATTTGCTGCCGGGATACCCACAGCTCTGATGATGCTTTTGTTGACTATTTTTGCTTCAAAGGATACAGTGTCATTGAAAGACTAATGCACACTACCAGTATCACAATTCATGTCGCTTTTGGGGAAGACAGGGAATCATCAGGAGCAGACTATGGGATGCTAATTTAAACATAAAGCTTTATAGTCAAATTCATTTGAATAGTTAATAAATGAACGGATGTGGTTTTTCAGCAGTTCAGATAAAGTAGATAAAAATAGTATTTTTTAATTAAGGGAACATACTCAATTATTATCAGAAAAAGTGGGATGTATTAAACTACACTAGATGAACATCAGCATGTAAAGTTCTTTTCTTAATAATATATTGATAGATTTATAGACTTTAAATTATGGCGAGATCATTTTATTGTCTCATCAGACCTGTAGATCAAAGCTATTAAATTTCACAGTATCACCTCTGAAGTGAATAGAGCTATGCAAAGCATGTTGGTAAAGCAGTGCATGAAAAAGAATATGCAATTCAGGTTGACAGAAGCTTTATAGCTTTGGGTCAGAACTACCTTCCTTAAGTTTTAAACTGAAGTGCCATTTTCTCATTTTTGAGCCTTGGTTAAGTCTACTGTATTTCACTTTATCCATGAAAATGACCTGTTTTGATTCTTCTAGACTTAGTCCATAACATACTTATCAAAATCATAGCTCTCAAAAAAAAAAAAAAAAAAAGGAAAAATAAACGCAAATATTTTAAAAGAATGCCACAGTTCTGGCATGAGGATTTCAAACAACAAAGCTTTCTAAAGCTTCTCTTGTTTCAGAGGCTGATCACACATTCTGTATGAAAAGTGCATAATTTCTCATATGAATTCATGTGGTTTCAGCTTTCAGCCTTTATCATACTTTTCTTGGCTGCTAAATGACCCTCAATTTTCTCCTCACAAATGCACTTATGCACTGTAGTCAAGTGACTCTGAATTTTATTTTTACGGACTAAATCTGCTGAGCTCTTTACGTCTTTCATAATAGAGTATTTTCTATGGCTCTTGAACAATTCAGTGTTTTTAAGAGCACCAATTTTTCAAATATATCTACCTTTTTAATGAATTCATCTTTGCTATACAGAAAATAAAGCCAGCACCCATTTTTCCTACATTTATACATCTACAGATTATATTAGCCCTTTTGCCACAGCTTTGTACACTTCTATTGTTTGCCAGGAAAAAGATTTCAAAATGCTATTCTGATGTATGCCCTAGGTTTCTAGGTCTGCAATAGCCAGAAGTTGAATCAATCTTGTCTGAAAAACTGCACTTATTTCTCTGTACATGCATTCTATCTGCATTAATATGTTCTAACATTGGTGTTACATGCAGATTTTATTTGCAATACTTTGTATTTCCAAATCATTAATTGAAACAGTAATTGGATTGAAACTTCATGCTAATGTGACCAAATGCATCCCCGCTCAGTGAAGACTCTTTATCAATATATGTTTGAGAAGTCTCCTTTAGGAATAAAAATGCTACATGGTTTGATTTCTTTACTTGTGTATATTTAATGCCAATACATCTGCTGCTGCTTCTGCAGCCTTTTTCTGAATGTTCCTTGTCCCTCCCTGAGATGTGCTCACTGCCCCATGCTCTGATCCATTGCTCACGTTACCCTTGCGTTCCAGTCTTTTCCACAAACTCCATCTCAGCATAATTTTCAACACAGATTCTCTTACTTTTTTCCCTCACTGGTATTTTGAGATAACTTCCCTGAACTATAGTTCAAATTACAATATAGAAATAGCATTGCTGGAACGAAAGATGGAAGTTATCTGTGCACTGATCTCACACTTCACCTATAAACACTTTCCTCTCAGCCTGGAGCCCCAGTATTGGGCAATTTATGCTGTATTGATTCCGAGAGGGAAGAATTGCTGTCTGACAGCTCTACCACATCCTTTATTAGCATACAAAGTAGAGCTGGGATTTAGCTAACTAGGTTTAACTATCTCCTTTTGCAGCTGCTGGAAGAACTAGTCCCTTCTGAGGTGCAATTAATATCAGGGCTATGTCGTGTTGTCGCACTTAAACACCTGAAATATAACATCCTTGGAGAATCTATGCCTTTGCCTGAATACCATGTGGGCAGAGCTGTAATGATTTTTCTGTCTCTGCTCTGACATTATTTCAGCATAATGAAAAATATGGAGAAAGCTGGGATTTCTACAGTGTAGTAGAAATGAATTGCTCTATCTGTATTTGCGTACAGGACTTTTCTCCTACACTTTCTGTAACACCGAATTAACGAGGTAGATATGCAATATTGTGCATACTAAGCACAAAATAAAGGATCCAGATACACCCCAGTCCTGACCTGTGGTACAAACTGTATCCCCAAAGCAGAAGGTGGGTTTAGTTGTTTGCAGTAGCAGCTATTGGCCTACCCTCTGTATTTATACATCTGTTAGAATTTCTCTCTGAGTGATCATATAGTATAGGACTATGTGACAAACTTTCTTCCCTTCTGATTTATGAGCACCTTATGACTGAAAATACTGCACGTCTAATATGAATTCTTGTAGCAGTCTGCTTGGCTACCTTCTCCCTCCTCTTGACTATGAAACCTTTTTACAATACAAAATGTCTCTGGCATGAGCTGTCAGAAAGCAGTGCACCAAACTTGTTACTTCACACAAGGCTGTCTGCAACACATTAATAAGGACTTTGTCACTACTGTTAAAAATCTGTGTTCTCATTCTATTTTTTTTTTTTTTTTTTTTTTTTTTTTTTTCTCTTGGGGTTTTTT
>VXAV01011013.1:197043-215738 GCA_013399715.1 Alectura lathami | reverse complement strand
TTCACTTCCCTCCTCCCCCCACCCCCTCCATTTAGAGAGTTTCACTTCAAATAAGTTAAGCAGGACTAGTAGATTCCCTTTACAAATGCTTGCTTCTCTCCATGTTTGATATCAGGTGACAAACGCAGAGGTGGTAAGGGCAGTCCCCAGACTGCACAGTGATGCCGCACACAGCACTGTGATCATTGCTCTTGATTTCCCTCTTACACAGGTGGCTACATACAGAGGGAAAAATGGGACAATTAGCAAAGTATCCCAGATGCCATCTATATGTGTCCAAAAGAGGAGAGAGGATGAACTGTTATTCTCTACGTCATCATAGATACACATGAATCCCCAAGAGCATAGGGAAATTAATAATGTCTTCAGATGAGAATTTCTTTCGAATTACAAAAGTCTTGGTTAAAAACCTCCTCCTGTTCATGGAACAAACACAGATGGCTGTAGTAGAGTGTTTTGTTATCTTACACTATAGAGGACTGATCTACTATAACAAACTTGAAGCTTCATTTGTGCAACAGTAGAATGTAAGTAAAACTGGGAAAAAAATACAAAAGAAATCTTGCTTAACAGCAGCTGATGAAAGTCCCAGATACAGAACTGTTTATGAAACAAGGATTTTAATTCAAATCTTCTGACATCTAAGTAGTAAAGATTGTTTGCTTCTTCTGTTAAGATGATAAGAATTATTTCAAACTATTCCTATTAGTATTAGCCTGTACCAGTTTATTTATAGAAGGCACACTTTTCAGAGCTGCTTGTGGTCAAGAAATGTTTTTTCTCTCCAGTGAAAATTTGCTGGGTTGACATTAGAGCAAATAAATATCTCCAGGAATTGTTTTCATGGAAATGTAAGAAAAGACTGTCGGTTACATCATTTACCTGCAATCCTGAACACCAGATTAAAAAATGCTATGTTGTCCAGTTTGAAAAAGAGCTATGAACAACAGACCAGAGAAATGTGATAACCACTGGGGCTATAAAATCAGTCTTGCTTTTGCTTGGATATTTAATTATTTATACAAAATACAATATTCCCCATAAGAGCCAAAAAACTTGGCAACAGAGAACAATGTATTCCTTGATGTCCTTTTGAAAATCTATCTACAATTGGCTAAAGTATGTATATTTTAAAATTACAGAGTTGCAAAAAAATTGCAATGCGCTGATCATGCTCTATCCTCATGCAGTTCTGGTACGTCAGCTGGATTGATCATGTACCTTCCCAGAGGTGCAAGAGAGGTACAGCTCTCCCATGACATTATTTAATATTTATTAGATTTGAAACAGATTGTGCAAGAATTTAACATGTTGTTTGCCATAGAACAGGAGAAGAAGGTAGAAACAACCTAATCAACATAGATAGTTGCAGATTTTGAAAGAGGCAGGAATAAACATGCAAAACAGGTAGATGAATGAGATTTATAGGGATCAGAGGACATGGGGACAGCTTAAAAGAGTGATTTTTAAAATGGAAGACCTGTAAGCATTCTCCTGCTGACTGGGAAATAAATGGACCCGCTACTCCATTTCACTCAGGAAGCTGAAAACACACATCTGCTATGGGTTTCTGTTAGGGAATGTCAATGTTGTTGGTTTCTCAATCCACCCTCTTTCAAAACATGGGCCAAAAAAAATATATAGATAGATTCAACTAAAACATCTGAAATCACATAAAATCTCAGGTCAATGGCTCTAGCCAGAATGATAATCTGTGGAATCGGAATTCAGAATTCTCTTTTACATCCCCAACTACAGTCTTAAACATGTAAGTAACCCATACTTTATTAAATGACACCCTAAACTGAGCACTTCTTGGACCTAAATGTTTTTTGTTTCTTTTAACTTCTTGAAAAAAAAAATCAAAGAACAAAACATATTTCAAAGGGCTGTTCCTTTATCAGCAGTTAATAGATCAGTTCTGTTGTGCATACGGAGGCAAAATCCTCACTGATGTCAGTGCCTTTGTTCAGAGAGATCTTTTTCACTGGATCACTTTAAATACATATATTCAATTGCTGTCTTGGAAGGTATAGGGCTCAAATTAAATTGCTACAGCAGTTACATTCGGAGAGCTACAGCCCAGGAACCGGGTGGGTCCATCACAGCCATTATGTCTGGGAAGCTTAAGAAAGCCAGGGTAGACTTGGGAGAAAACAGGAGGCAAGGAATTATATTTGGGTACCATTGTAGTGATTTAGAATCAGTGCAAATGAAGCTCTGGACTTATGCTTCTAGAAAACTTCACATTGTATAGAGGCAACTACACACAGCATATATTCTGTGTTGGGCAGGAGCTGTATAGAAATGCTCACTGCAGGGTACTACAACTCCAGCACAAGTATTTCCATTTGCTTAGCAAAGAGCAGTAAGGAAACTCAATCTGCAGCCAGCCTTTGGCCCTGAAGACAGGGCAGGTTGTCATCCCTGTAACTGAAGACATCAAGAAGTGGCAAGTGTGCACTTCCCCACCTGTGTTCTGCCGTCACGAGTGTCATGCAGGGAAGTGGGATATAGCTAGAATTTGTAATGCCTTAAGCCAGGAGGATTTAGCTGTGGCCTGCTATGATGTTACCCCATGATTGCCTGTAGCTACCTACTCTCCGTGTCTGCTGGAAATAGCCTCATCCCACATTTGCTATTTGGATCAAAGGCTGTTGGGATAATGAATAACAGAATCACAGAACCGTAGGGTTTGAAAGGGACCTCTGGAGATCACCTAGTCCAACCCCCTTGCTAAAGCATGTTCCCTACAGTGGGTTGCACAGGAAGGCATCCACGTGGGTTCTGAATATCTCCAGAGAGGGAGAGTCCACAACCTCTCTGGGCAGCTTGTTCCAGTGCTGTCACCCTCACAGTAAAAAAGTTTTTCCTCATTTTCAGATGTAACTTCCTCCTCCTGTTCAGGTGTAACTTCCCATGTTCCAGTTTGTGCCTGTTGCCCCTTGTCCTGTTGCTGGGCACCACGGAAATGAGCCTGGCCCCAGGTTACAACAAGCCCATGGTGGAAGTGAGTCAACACATTAGCTGAAGATCATGATGTACAGTGTAAACACGCAGAGTCAGACAGATTAACCAGGGTCTTAATTGTGAACTTCCTTGAAGCTGGCAACATCTTGTGCAGAAAAATCTCAGGAAGCTTGTCTATGATATACAGCCACTATATCAGCTGTGAATTAGTGCACCAGGTATTTCCAAAGTCATGTCATTATTTTGTGACATACTTGTTTTTATGACATTTTTGTTTGTTTGTATACTTGAACTGTCCGTGATGATGCTCTTGTTACATGTAGAATGAAGATTGTGCTGCACAAGACAGAACTACTCAACTTTTTTCCTCTATGAAAACTTTTAACTCCTATACTTTTTAACTCGTATGCCTGGTTTCCTCAGTTTGAGCATGTGTTTTCAGTCATGTAAATGGCTGTCCCTGCTCTATTAAGCCATTGACACTGATATCCCTGGAGGAGTAAGAAAAAGCTTAAATATTGAAATGGGCCTTGGGGCTGAAAGTTCTCATCTTATTCATTTATTTGCTGGTGTTGTGTGCATGTGTGGTGAAAGGGAGATTTAATGCAGCCTGCAAGTTACGGAGTGTAAATGAATCTAGATATTCACAAACAGTGAAATATTTATATATTTTGAGTGAGAGCTTAGTGTTAAATCAGAGGTTAGAGATGATCATTATTCATTGGTGGCAGAAGGTATCTCCTTCCACTTAATAAAACTTATGCTTCTAACATCTTGCTTGAAAGCTCAAAGAGTCGAATTGTCTCTGTGTAGATCCCAACTCACTTTTGTGCCTGCTGTAATACTTCTGTTCTGTTCTGTCCTCTACATCCACCTCTCACATTGTCCTAAGCTTCTTATAGGAAAACTCATCTTCATATTCCTGTTTAAAAAAAAAAAAAAAAGGCCTTTCTAGATGTATGCAATTTGAAATGAACTTACAATCCTGTGTGTCACATTCTTGCCAGCTTCCCCTGGATGCAGCATATTGCACAGAGTAAAGCAGAACCCAAAACTGGGTAAAGCAACTCTTCCAAAAGGGACCACTCACGTTCTTTGTGACATGAGGAGACAGTGATTTAGTATTATCTTTGCAGTGAGTTCCGGTATCGAATTACTTCAGCTCAGAAAACCCTTATCTTCCACCTTGCCAGTCTGTCTCTAGCATCAGCCTTCAGCACTGTTCCTGATTTTTGTAGGGAAGTGAGGAACTCTTTCCTCCTGAAGAAAAATTAGCCAGTCCCCTCTTATTCTTCTTTTTAATGTACTAAGAATTCCTTAATTTCCTGAAGTTTCTCCCTGCAAGCCAGTTTCTCTGACCCTTGATTTACTTCTACATCTTTTTCTGTATGTATATGTCCTTTCTAAAAAGGTCACCTTCCAGGCATTTACCTGAATTTTACTATGATTAATAATTGTGGGTGAGTGTTTTGAACACAGTGGTTCTGAGGGTTTCATGCTCTGAGTGCTCAACTTTCCAGAATGTAAGGGACGTGGAGCTTATGGAAACACATGCTTCTCCTTTTGAAAGGTCAAAAACTTACTTACATACAGCATCACTGTAACACAGTTACCTCTGTTACTGACGACAGCAATCAAAAAGTTGCATAAACAGCGAAAGACTGAGCAAGAAGCTGAAATTTTGGCTATGTATATGAGGCCAAGTAATATATTAGAATCTATTAAAAGATCCCAAGGCACTTTTCATATTCACTGAGACAAGACCTTATTTTTTTAAGCCTGCATTTGAATGACCCAAACATAGTAATCATGGATGCGTGTAATTTTTTCCCCTCCTCCTGCTTGATCCCAGATTTAAATCATAATGCTGAACTGATGACGTCACTCTCAATCATTTCCACATGGCTTCACTTGTAGGATCAAAAAGAAGGTGAAGCTCTCTTGTGTAAGCAGAAAACTGATTTGGTGCATGGGAAGATAATTCAGTGAAATTTCTAATAATGACAAGAAGACTTCAAAGAAGCCTGCAGGTAAAGTACTATTCTTTTTCAGTAAATATTTGTTCTGCCTCAAATTTTCCAGTCTGGGAGAGGTTCAGTTTTAAAGGGACTGTGCTGGTAAGGAGCTCTCAAGTCGTCAGATGCTCTGGTTCCTTTGGAAAATCTTTCCTGAATTTAAAATTCACAGGTCAATTCTAGAAAAGAAACCTTGCAAACAAACAGGGAGAGATAACAGCAGATTGGGTTGACCAGCCTCATACTTCCATTTTCTCTGGTACATTAGTTTTCTAAAGGTAGCATTTTGGCTCTGGCCGAATGAAAGGGCAAAGGTTACAGAGTGTGAGGCCATGGCTGCTGGAAAAGAGAATAACTGCGACAATGGTGGGGAAATGCAGGCCACCAGTACTGAGCACAGAGAGATGCGGGAAATTGGCAAGTAGGAAGAGGATGTTGTTTTCTGAGAAACCAGGAAATGAGTTCTGTCTTCAAGCATTTCTATTTATGGTATAACAATTGCAAATATCGCAGGAGATATTTGATACTAAGATGAGGAAATATGTGGCAGGGCATTTAGTTGTAAGTCTTTGTCTTTGCATGGACTGCTTTTGTTCAAGAACCAACAATGGAAACGAGGGGATTTGGAAAAAAAGGCTTCTGCTGCAGCATTTCCCAAACTATTTTTCCCGTGCCCCTCTCCCAAGTGAACTCTACCTTTCATGACCCTTCTCTCCCTGTCTCCTCCCAAACCTATCCAGCGCACAGCATGCAGAATTACAGCCCCTCATCCTTGCTTGCAGCCCTGACAGTACCTCTTGTGTCCCCCCATCCCCCCCATGCACTTCTTTCCCAGAGGCTGAGTCCTAGTTTGGGAACTGCTGTTTCCACTGGTTTTCAGTTCCTGGCAACTTATCTGTAAAATACTTTGACCAAAAGGGAGCCATTCCCCAGAGGCTGCGATTCTAATTCTGCTGCGTGGCACTGGTGTGAATTCAGAGAAAAGCTCCCAGCCGTGTACCCGCGTGGTCCTGCTGGGCTTGTCCCTAAATGTGTAAAATGAAAAAGGCTCTGCCATGTGTTTTAAACTGTAGCACCTCACTCTTCTGGCACTGAGACCAGCTTCGCTGTTTGGTTCACAAAATGTCTCTGTGTTCATTTCTACTCTGCCACAGCTCAAAAAATGTTCTCCATCTTCTGCCAATAGACTTTATTAATTTGGATACTTCTCCTTCAAATTTCATTGGTGCTACGTTTTAAGCAGAAATCAAGCATTAAAGGGGGAAGAAACATAATTTTCTCTGCACTTGCTGGAAATGTGCAGGCATAAATTTTGGGAATCTTGTATGCCAGGGTCTTTCCCAAAGCTCATTCTTGTTCCCACTTTTCGTTTATGCTACATCTCTGGCTCACCAGAGCTACTCACTGACTTGTCTGACAGGCTAAGATCTCATGGAAGCCCTCTGCTCATATCGTAGAAGGTGGAGACAACAGCAGTGTTTGGCACTCTTGAAAAATACGCTGTTTGTTTATCCATCCAAAAGTAGATTTTAAAGGCTCATCATAGTCATTTGACTTTCAAACATCTTGGCCACCTAATACCAGGTAATTAACGCTAATAGACAATTTCATGTGAAATGCTGCTCTTTTGTTCAAAGATTTCTGAGTTACTCAATCATCTGCTCTCTAAACCAATGTATCCTTCTCCTAGTGTCTGTTTATTTTTTCAAGGCTCAAGCATATGCATCTACAGCAAGGAAAAAACAGTGAGATACTTTGGGGAGGGTATGAAAGTGAGGGGAAAAAAAAAAAAAAAAAAGTAGACAGTTGCAATCTCAATGTTAGCATTAGACAAGAGGCAATTGCCTGGCCTGCACTCCTCCTACCAGTGCAGCAGCTGACCCTTCGGTGGACACCAGGGTGATGGCACCCTGTTCCTCACGCCACTGCATGTCTAAGAACTATTTAGCTTCTATGTCATGCACCAAACTTAGGAGAAATTCCCAGATGTCACTGTGGCCCTTGTCATCTAGGGCACCTCACACAGCTTCCCGTTTGCGACGACAGATCAGTTAGGATTACATAGGGAAAATATAGGAATATATGTACATATTTTTTGCCTGAAACGTAAGAGAGCCACTGCTAGCCACCAGGGACAAATCTATCACGAACAAATACTGCCGCCGTTCCAACCCTATGCGCACGAGAGATCTCCTGCCCGCCCTTCCCTAGCCGATGCGATGCGCTGTGAGAGGCAGCTCGCCTCCTGTGCGTCTCAGCTGGCCGTGCTGCCCGGCAGAGGATGCAAAGCGGCTCCACAGGGACCGAAGCACAAGCGGCCATCACCAGTCCTGTCAGGCTGAGATGTAGGTGACTTCTAAATTTGTTTCTGAGACTGCTTGCAATAAAAAAAAGACACTGACAGAACCGCAGAGAAACATGATCTGATGTAAAACCACAGCGGTTTTCTACTTTTTGGAAAGGTTTTGTTCTGTGTTTGAATTGGCCACCTTGCTATCTTTGGCAGCAATTGCTAATCCCTCCATGTCCTTAGCTGGTGTCCTTGATACTCTAAATTAGCTAATATTTTTAGAAGATTTTAACTTTTATTCTTGATTATGCAATGGATATATCACCGGATATTTTTCTTGTCAGCATGATTAAAATGCTTAATCCCCTCAGAGAAATTCGCAATGATTTAAACCACAGTTAGAATTCACATTTAAGATTTAGGAGAGTAAAGAGCCAAGTAGATTTAAAAGGCAGTAATTTCTCCAGAAGGTTTTTCACTCTTCCAGAATGCTGGGACAGATTTTTTGCAGAGGAAAAGCCAGTGCAAGTGCTATGCAGATAGTGGGGGGTGGCTCTCACATTCTTAGAACTGGGGTGCCCCAGGAGTGGGGTCAAAGGTAAACAGAGAGTTTCTAAGGAGCTGAAAGGGCTCTAGGAGTTAATGTGTCCTCCTCCCCTGTCCCAGCATCAGACAATCACTGTACTAGTGCTTGTTCATTTTCCTGGATTTCATGTCAAAAGCAGGAAAACAGGAGCCATAGCACTGACCAGCAAAGCAGTGGTGTGCCCCATCCTGGTGCCGGAGACGCGTGAGAGACTGCATGTGTTTAGGAGTGGTCCAGTGCTCATACTGTGGACAACACTTGAGGCATAAATTTTTTTGCTTTGGCAAAATTATCAGAATTAAACTCCAATAAAACAGTCTTCCAAAAAAACCAACCAGCCAAACAAAAAAAAAACCTATATGGACAGCCCTCTTCTAGGAGGTCTGTAAAATCATCCTTTTATGGAAATAACTTCAGAAAATGTAGTCTTTGTGTAAAAAAGATGAAGTGACCTTATCTACATTTTACATTCATAAAGGCATTTTCTCTGTCATCATTACATCAACTTTCTCCACATTTTTTGATATATTCGTGACTTTATATAGAACAGTATATTATGGAACTTATATATGGTCATGTCTTCATCTAATAACTATTGAGCTGTATTAATCATACATTTTTAATTTGCCTATTTGGGGTTTAAATTTAGGCCCCTGTTTCTCAAAAGCATCACTTCTTTTTAATCTCTGCTATACAATACTATAGGTACTGGCAAACTTTCCAGGGAATTCCTGTGGTTTAAACCAAGGTCTTTGTGAGTGTTAATATTCAAAATATAAAGAGGTGCTCTTGTTTTCTTTCTTTCTTTTTTCTTTTTTTTTTTTTTTTTTTTTTTTTTTTTTTTTTTTTTTAATTCAGTTCTCTTGAGAGAAAGATTGAAATTTTAGAGTCACAACGGGCTTCCATATATATAGGAGTCAGATTTCTCCTTGGAATTTTACAGATAGTTATTTCCAAACCTGAATGGCCTGTGAAGAGTGTCTGGTTTGTTAGAATGAATTGCTAAGTTATAGGTACAGGTGCTAAGTGCTATTACGTCAAAGCATGAGTTCACAAAATGAGATCACCCACAGGTACCAGAGGCACTGCAAAATTAAGAACTGGGTATTGCAGCTGAATGTGTCTCCTGGTTTGAAATCTCCCCTTATTAAATCCACTCATTAACTATTCTGTTGAATGCCATGAAGGAGACCAAGCTAGTGTGGAGGGACAGAATGATTTCAGAATGAGTTTTCAATTAAAATCCACAGTCTGCTCTGTTTCTGATAATCTCTAAATTCTTTTGAAGAAATGATCATTATAACTGTGTTTAAGCTGTTTTCAAAACAGACTGTGAAATAGCCATTGTGTATGCACCTTCTGTTTTTATAACTTCTGTGCTTTGATATTGTAATTGATGCAAGTGGGTGCAATTAAATCTTTATTTGGAAACTTGCACCAAAGCAAGTCATTCAGAAAAAAGCCACCAATGTGCTTTGACTCTAGATTCTCACACGTATTTGCACTTACAATCAAAGCTTTTGTTCTGTTAAACTAACAAGGGCTGTTTAGCATAAGAAAGAGTTAACACAAGCTGCCTTCGGTTGTGCTAATTTCGGGAATAACACTCGAATGGGAAAAAACCTGCAGGAAGCTATGCTGTCTCCATTAAAAATCACCAATTTTTGTTTTAATAAGTAACTAACTACAAGTGGAAAGGTTTATTGTTAAAACTAACAATGATATGTTAATAATTACTAAAATTCAGTGATGAAATCTCTGCAGTTTCTTAAAGAAAGATCACAAGAGAACAGATCAGATCTTTAGCTTTAATTATTTCTAAAACACAGTTACTTTAACTTCTGGGTTCTTTACTTTAAATCATGATACAAGCAGGGATCAAGACTGATAGTTTGCTTCAACATTTGGTTTGTTAGTATATTTTTGTTATTAGTGCTGTGAGACAGCTATTGATCAGTTATCATATTACTAAGAATGTTTCTAGTACTGCTGTTTTAGAATCTAGCTGTAAATTTGTTTGTGTGAAATGACACTTTGTAGAAAGTAAGTTTGGTTCATTTCAGTGGAATGGTCAGCCTGCTTGGTCCAACTACAGGGCTAACAGCACAAAGCTTAGTTAATGTATTCATCTGTTTTTGAGGCAACACAGGTCAAACATGCCTCTTTTGCTCAGAGACTCTTAACTAAAAGCGAAAATCTTACATGCAGTAAAAGGTAGATCCATGTGTGTCTACAGACGTTTAGATACATATATCACATAATTTCTTTATCGAAAAGGTCACATCGATCAGTTTTGCCATATATGAAGCAGAGTCAAAGCTGTGAGTGTAGTTAGGTTTACGAAATCTAGAGCAGGTTTGAAAACCTATATATTCATTTATGTGGAATATACCATGTTGGCCTTCTCAAGAGGCAAAGAAGCCTTCAAACGGCAGTCTTTGGTAGAATAAATCTCCAGCATAAGCCAATGCTATCTATGGGTTTCCTAGGTCAGGCTCCTTCTGACAAGAAAGGTCAGCTCCCGTATGTCTCAAAGAAACATGGCAGAGACACCAACCTCAGTCTAAGTCTATCACTACGAGGAAAACAAACTCCACTCCACTGAAAACTTATTTATTGTTGATAAGAGTGGTTTACACCTGGGCTGGTGCCCAGTAACAGTGCTTGTCTTCTGCTGATTGCCTCTTCAGGTAATCCAGCATCTCAGTGACAGGTCTTATCTTTAGTAGGACAATTGCTCATTACTGGAGTACTTCTCCTCCCTAGAGCCATCCTTCAGCAGATGGCAGTTGTAAAGCTTCTCCAGTCTGACTTGCCTGAAGCGTGTGTAAGTTCCAAGATGTGATTTTAAGCTCAACTTCAGACCATTTCAGATGAGATTGCCTCTGAAAGAAAAAGTGTCTTCCTCCTTCTCTCCCTTGTCTGTACATTGCTGTGATTTTTCTTGTGTCAGCACTAGCTTTCCATAGCTTTCCAGCTATTTCTGTAGCTGATGAGCCTTTTATTTTTTTTTAATGGCTAGAAGAAGAAGAAGAAGAAAGTAAGATCAGCTAATATTTATGCAGAGAAGTCAGCAGGAACAAGAACCTCTTGGAGCAGAGCAAGGAAAAAGGGTGGATTGACACTTCCAGTGGCAATGTGGTTTATGCAGAATGTGAATCTGCATTCTCGGGCTGCATCTGCAGTTGGGATGGTGCTTCTGTTAGCTCCCTCTCTGGAGCCAGGTATAGGACTACATGTCAGACCACAGCCTTTACCATGAGTCTTTTGTGAATTCTGATTTTTCAGTGTAAAAGTAATACTCTGACAATATTCAGCCTGAAGAAAATATTTGAAAATTCTTAGATTTAATAAAGTGTGGAATGAAAACAAATTTCGAAACTAGTTGCAAAATGGCATTTCTGTCCTCTTTTTAGAACTGTGTACAGCCTTGGAAGGAGAATGAGCCAACTATAAAAAAATATTCCAGATTCCCCAGAACAGTACAGAAGTAAGAGTGGCTTTGCCTTTTACACTAGTATAACTGACCAGGTTCCATCTTACCACTGATCAGTACCAGAATGAAGGCAGCGGAAAAATATTTTCCCTTCAACCAAATGTGGAATTTAAATAAAAGCAAAATAAAACAGTCAGGCAAATATTACAACTTCCTGCTCCAGTCCTTTAAAAATTCTACTTCACTGACATAAGTTTGGAAAAGATTCAGATTCAGTGCCCTAAGTTACCACTGTGAGTAAATAATAATTATATTTGCCATAAGAAGAGGTTTTGGTAAGTGTCAGCTTAAGGACAGCAGATGGGACTATCTGCTGGGAATTTCCCCTTGCTATTGTAGTAAGTTCTGCTTTGACAGAGAGCTGAAGAGAAAAGTAATGGCTGAAAGACTAGTCAGGACCATGCTGGCATCAGAAGCAGCAGACACTTCCAGCCACACTGTCATTTTGCCCTCTTCTGTCCTGCCCCTTTCCTCTCTCCTGTGTCCCTTTCCCTTTAGTGGCAACAGTCTGGGAAGTGCCAAAGGACTGCTTAAGTAGAGACTAGGAGAGTGGCTGCTGTGTTAAAGGGCAGTGGGGGAGAGCTATGGGTACCGAGAGAACAAGGGATGCCATCAGGATGGGGAACAAGATCCTGCTGCACCACAAGAGTTGAAGAGAAAGTGCAGAAAGGGGTAGACTTTCAGAAGGGTCAGGGCTGTCTTTCCTCAGCCGCGGCCCTTCAGAAATGCTGCAGCCAGCAGACTCTGTCAGACAATGCCTTTTTTTTCAGACTCTTATCTTTTATCAAAACCTCTCCCAAATGCATCAAACTCTGCTAGGACCCCCTTCCTGCAGCTGTTCCCCTAAAACCTTTCCTCACCTGTAAAAGAACCTCTAACTCCTTCTAGACCCTTCTCCAACAAGAGTTGCCTAGTTTGTCTGTTGAGTGCCCTCAACATCTTTTGCTTTCCTGAAACTAAACCTATACCCTCTTGTTCTCTAAAGTACTATGTTTTTTTCCATCTCCCCCCCCCCCGACACACACACACCAGATCCTCCTGCCACTTCCACAACACTGAATTTTGATTACCCTTTTTTCAGCCTTGGGACAACACAGCAGTGAACACAGTCATAGAGAGCTGAACAAGCTGCTGCTCAGTAAACCCCTCAGATGGTGTCACTCATACCTGCCTAAAACTACCTCTGCTTGGAAAGAAATGGCATCTCTTTTCTCTTTATCACTGAAGCCCCCCATCAATATCGATATCCACACTTGTCGTTGGGTCTTTTTACAGATCTGGAGAGATTGTTCTGCCTGCAGTGTAATCATGATGTCTTCCCACAACTCTGCACCCCACATTAACAGTTCCCTCTTGGCCTTTCTCAGTATTACGTTTCAGTTTTCACTCTGTCTTCACTTTTTCAGTTTTCTCTGCAATGAAGTTTTTGAACTCACACAAGATGTGAGCCATAGGAGGCTTTCAGGAGGTGAACCAGAGGTTTTGGAGTTAAAGTGAGGATATTCTAGGCTTTTGGCACACAGAAAGGAAATGACAAGTGGCTTAGGTTGGTGGGATAAGCATATTAATATTGTTTTTTTGTGTGTGTGTGTTGTGTTGTTGTTGGTTTGTTTGTTTTGTTTTTTTCTTTCCTTAAGTAACTGGCTGCATTTGAATTGTTACCTAAAGGTAACGTTTCTATACATACTGTTTTATGATGTTCGTATTTTAAAACTATAATATCATTCATTTAGGCCCAACAAGAAGAATTTAGATGTAGAACTATATAAATAATCTTATGCATGTATATTTATCAGCTTACATATTTAGTTCTATACATTGATATTGTCTATACATGTATACATACACATTTTTAGGGCTGGATATTGGCATCTAAGCCCTTCCTATGCGTAGGCGAAGGTACCGGTACCATCCTTGACAACGCTTAGGTAAAACTTAGCCCCAGTAAATGCACTGGCCGACATAACAAATGTCGCTTTGCCACACTTCTGTTCACTCAGGGCTATATTATGATTTTTGCATATGCTTACCTAGGGTGTTATGACTGCTTCAGGGTTTATGGACAACAGAACCCGCAGTGAGTCTGCCAGCTATCGCAGCTGTATTAGTCTTCCTGTCCACTTGTAGCTGCTTAGTTAGATGCCAACTTCCTTGAGGTTAATTGTCTTAGCAGGTGCAACTCTGACATTAATTATATATAAGAAGCTACCTAAGCACTTTTGTCTGTTTTCCTTTCAGTGAGGATAGAAGTAGGACTACACAGAGGTATAAATTGTCCTGCAATGTCTTGTCTTTCTGCTGTCAACTATTATCATCATTGTGTTTAAGATGAGAACAGAAAGGGGTTAAATGAGATATTTTCCCAAAGTGTTGTGGGATTTGCTTGATGCTTTGTTGCTACAAAAATAAAAAGGCTACAGGGGCTATTGCTTCCTTGACTCGCTAGGAAAAAATGAATCTGTATGTTAAATTATGTGTATTCCCACGCTCTGTCCAGAACAACGTCATGAACATAGTTGTTTTTTTAGGCAAGTGGTACCTTGATTATGTGTAATATTAGAGTCATACTCAAAGGGGGAAACAGTAATATAGATTCTTCATTATGAAAGTTTTACTGAGTATGGTGAGCTTAGCCTTGGAGTCACTCAAGCCCTTTATTTGTCATTGCAGTTTTATCAAGTTGGGTGTTTTAGGAGAATAAGGGCAAAGATAAGACTTACGTAAGAGGGAGTGACTTAAAGATGACTGTTGGTCATCAGTTTACTAATAAGTAACATGAAAAGCTGTGAGATATTCTGGCTTCTAAATTGTTGGCATTTTTTCAATTTTTATTATGTATTGGATGGTTTACCTCAAATTTTTTTCAGTAATGAAATTGAACTCTGTCCAAAAATATGTAGTCAGCACAAGTTCTGAGAGCACATTGCTTGCTGGGTTCTCACACTTTTTAAAGCCTTGCAGACTCCATATATACTCTCCCCTTAGCACTTTCACTACTGCTGAGCACGGGGTCACCTACCTTGTGCTGACTGGCTTAAGTCTGTTGATCTTCCTGCCTTTATTTGCCTCTACTTTCCAAGTGTCTGGTGTGTTGAGCTCTTCCCAGACTCACTGATCGCTTGTTTACTGTGCTGGAGTTGGAACCCTTGGCCAACTGGCAGCTGAGAAGGCAAGAACAACAGTTTCTCAGTGCATTAAATTGTCATATTAGGCTCTAGCTTGGAAAAATTTTTGCTGGTTTTGTTTTCTTTTCCCTGAGCATGACATGACAAATATGTGGGGTTTTCATTTTGCTGTTGTTGTTGTTTGTTTGTTTTTCCTTCTTTTTATTTTGCAATATTAAAGAAGAAGTTTGTCTAAGACAAGTTTAACTAGCTCTCGTGCTAGGGTAAGAAATACACCTTTTTTTTTTCTTTATTGCTTGGTACTAAATTACTTTTATGCAAACACTAATAACGGATCTACCTTAGAAGAAACAATAACTGAGGAGAACAAGTATTTTGGGAGGGTATGTGAATGAAGTAACACAAATTTGGGACAGATGATCATTGCAACCATTAGTCTTCTTTTGGGGGAAGTGACAGTGATGACAACAGTATGACAAATTGTCAAGCCCTGAGATAAACTGAGTCAATTATGAACTTTTGTCTGTCTCACCTGCACACTCTTTCTCTCTTGCAAGAATAGTCCCCCTGAGGGGTAACTAGCATTGTAGACCTGAGATAAATTGTGGTTGGGTCTAACTTCCATACCATCTGATTTTGTTGCGGGGAAGTTGGAGGAAAGCAGGAAATTTTTCTTTAAAAACTGAAGCAGGCTAGACTCTTCTTTCCCATAACAGCTATGCATGGGCAGGTGTTCCTGAGTCTGGAACTACACCCTTACAGTATTTCTGAAGCAGTCCTTTTGTACCTCGCATATGCATGGACTCATATGGAGTGAGTACATGTACATGCCCACGTTTCAAATTATTTTAACCCAGAAAATATAGAAATTGTTCTCAGACACCTGAACTAGCAGCCACACTTCTGTTTTGGTAGGTGCAGACTGAGGACCCAATGCAGCGATCCAGGAGGCTGAAGCGGAGGAATGCCGGATTCTTGAATCTTCCTTGGCCTTGGGCAATGGCTTTCAGCATGGGGGAATGCAGGGAGGAGGTGCCTGGGGAATGCTTTTAAAAGAGCATGTGTCTGTGGAATTTAGGTGACTCCAGGTTACGAAGCAGCTGAACAGGCTTTTGTACAGAATACACTTTTGGATTTAGCACCCAAATTTTCCAAGAACCTACGTCTGGCTTTGGAATGCCTACATATGGAGAAAAGTAAAATTAACTGCTGACTCCAGTAGCAGCTGCTGTATACTCAATACTTCTGATCAGACCATTTTTACTTCAGTTCCTGAATATGGATTTATGAGCCAACCTTTAAAAATCTTGGCAGAAGTTCTTCAAAGGAATTCATCTCTCTTATACTACCCCATGATGAGGCCCAAAACTTCCAATGGCTAAATTCTTGTAAGAAAGCATGAACATCTGTACCACACTAAATCATGGGTATACTGGGCTTGGCACCTCCCACCAGTGGAAAGCAGTAGATGCTTGGGGTAGAGTACAAGAACAGGACAAGCACGGAATGACACATGGCCAGAATCCTCTCCAAGCAATTCAGAGATTCCCTGTACCAGAAGTTCTGTGTTCATACTTAATTGCTGTGAGTAGATTTTTTTTTTTTTTTAATTGAACTTGCTCAATTACTTGAATACTGGAACACTTGAATGCTTTCCCCCACTGCATCCTTCAGCAAGACGTTCCAAGCCTTAACTGTGCTCCATGTGAAGATATGTATTTTTTTGTCTGTTCCTTTGAACCTACCATTTGCCTGCATCTTTTGAGAGGTAATCTCCTATTTATTATTTTCTTTGCCACTCAGGATTTTTATTATATCTCACCAATATATTATCCAAGCTCAATGTGAGCCTCTGCATATGCACACTTCAGTCTAGAATTTGACTGTGAGCTTGTGGACTTCCAAGGTGAACTTACAATGATTCAAGGAAATCAAAAAACAGAGGTAGTTTGAGGTTGCTATAAGAACCATAAAAAGATTCCCCTTAATTCCTTTCAAGAGCTGGAAATGCGAGAGTTAAGAATTACCTTAGGTTTTTGAGCAGAAATGCACATGTGTGAATGTGTGCGTGTATCTGCACAAAACCAAGCTGCCAAGGCCGTCTGTGCTGGAGGAAGGGCAGTGAGGTTAGGCCAGGCAGCACTGAGAGAAGCACAGTGCCCTGGCTTAGGGATGCCTGCTGGCTCCATGGAAACTATTTGGAGCCAACAAGTAAGGGACATGTTAACTGTGGGAACAAAGCAGGAGTGACGATTTCTCAACATAACAATTGCCTACAACTAATCTTGTGTACTGGGATGGTCCTGAGTTACTTGCAGGAACGTATTACTCAGTTTGTTACAAGTCTTATCTGTGAGGGGCAGCCTGACCCTCGCAGTGGTTTGCAGGTCTGAGAGTCACCTTGAGAATGTGTTTCTATGATGCACTATTTTAACACTATTTCAGGTAGAGCTCTTCCAGTACAGCTTTCATTTCAGCTTTTAAAATCTAAACTCTTTGCAGATGGCAGTCTGGATAGAGGAGAAGTAGCGGAAAAGTCTGTTTTAAGCTGTCACAGTAAACTAAATCTGGCTGCAGTCATAAGAGTAGCGGTTCAATTATCCCGCAGCATCAGCAGTAGCTTTTATGTGAGAACATGATCATGCCCAGTGTCTGAGAACTATTGCTAACTTTGGTTTTGGAGATGAAAGTTTGTATTTCAAGCTGCTGAAGCGTCTTTGAAGATAAGAGTGTGCATGCGTCTCTGTGTACAAAACACACAATTAGGGCTTCTTTTAACCATGTCAATTTTACACTACTGTGACTTGACAGACATCGGCAGAGGCATGCCTGATTTACACAGGCATTAAAAACAAACAAACAAACAAACAAAACAGAACTGGGCTTGTACATCATATGAATGTTTGGTGTCTCATTTATGTATATTTATACACAGACATGGTACTGCACATAACTGTCTTTCATGTTGGTTAGAAATACCTAAAGCTTAACCCTGTTTAGTTTGCTTCCCATCTCACCAAGATCAGACAGAAGTCTTGAGCCAAGCAGCACATCACACCGTGATTCAGTACACGGGATGATGCAGCACAATTTTTTCAGCGTTTTGATATTCCGCTTACATGTTTAATGCAGTGTTACTAATACAATAGTGGTAAGAAGTTAAAGAGAATGTAGACTAGTTTAATAATGTCTCCAGGGCTTTCCAAATGTGTAAGGTTATCCACCCTGTTTACAGAACAGAATAAAATTAAAATGTTAGAATAAAAGCAAATCAAACCAAACCTTTGTCCTGAAGACAGAATTGGTAATGTTAAGAATCTTGTAATTCCCCAAGGACAGCAGCTGCATGCCCACCTCACCATGTATAACTGTTAAAAATATTGTTTACTTGCTTATTTATCTGGAATTAGCAGATTAGGAAGTAGTGTTTGAGTGAATACCCAACATCTGTGAAAGCAATTTCAGTTTAATAGGCTGAAACAGACACCACTTTTGGGAAGAATTTGAGCAAATGCAATCGTGACTATACTTTCTTTTCTTCTTTCTTCTGCAGCTCAGCTCTGATAACTACTCGCTGGGCACAAACCACGGCTCTTTAATCTCACTTTTTATTAAGCATGCACCAGCAATTCAGAAACCTCCTTGTGTAACGTATTAAAGAACAAGTAAGCCAAATCAACATTTCAAGGCTCTCATATGGCTTTCATATAGCTGGACAGAGTGTGTCTTTTCATGATTGCAAACCTTCACGTTGGATGTTAACACTTTTAGAGTAACTTCTAATGCCAGAATGACGTTCCTCCCTTTCAGTTCAAAGAAAATACAACATCTGTCATAATGTGAAATGTAGATTTAATGCAAGTGTCAAGTCAGGCACTTGGTAATGAGGTAAAAACCCTTGAGATTTTGAGTCTCTCTTCCGCACTATCCTGTTACAGGGAGGGGAAAGGAAAGAACTGTTTCTTTGGCACTTAGCAGCTTTTCTGTGTCGCTTATCTATCCTTCCTGGACATCTTCTGTAAATTAGTGTATTTTTCCTGGCAGTGTCCCCCAGAGGGAGGAAAGTACGATAATGTTTGCTTTGTAGCCGAGGGAAACTGAGGTACAGCGCAGACACGATCCAGACCTGCCGAGGGCCTGCCGGAGCCCTCAGCCCCAGCCTGGGGGAGGATCGCGGCGGCAGCGGCGGGGAAGGCACCGGGGCGGGCTGCGG
>VXAV01011013.1:178666-194129 GCA_013399715.1 Alectura lathami | reverse complement strand
AAACCAGCAACCTAAGTTTCTCTAGCGCTGCCAGAAAATTTTACCAAGAAACTAGGAACAGCAAATCATGTTTTTCCTTCCTATATAATGATGGGGCTGTTTAAAAGACAATGCCCACAGGGCAGTCCAGCTTCTTGTCAAAATGTAATCTACTGTTCCAGATGGTAAACATTCAAAGACATATTTATGGTGACTTCTACATACCTTCCTTTGACATTGGCTTTTTTTTTTCTCTGAGAGCACTTGTACTGGGTACACACATGAAGTTCCCATTAGCATCCTAGCAGCTGTAAAAGTGTTCAGAGCTCACAGAGATGTTCCTCACAGTGAGATAAAAATAATCTGAGGAAGAGATCTGAGACCAGTTCAACCTTAGTAGATCTGTGATATGCTCAAGGTTAGAAATTCCAGGAGTACAAAAAGATCCATAAACTGCTGTAAGAACGCTGTAGTACATTTATGTTGCGGCTAATTCATCTTTGTTTGATAGGGAATGCTGAACATGCCAGGCATGTCTGTACTATCAACTGTGTTTGTGATGTCAGGGAATCTGCACCGTACACAAGCTGGTGCATTTATTTTTCCCCTAGATTTCCCCTCACTCCCAGCTAGTGAAGACTAGGTTGGATACTGATTGTCTTCATAGAAGTGTTTTCAAAGTGCCACCTTTTTTTTTCCTCACTGCTCTGAACAGCAAGACAGAGCCCAAGAAAATGTTTTCCAGCCTGGATGTGTTCTGCCCTGAATTGTCTTAATTATGTGTCTGTTTATTGCTTGTCGGGGGCTTCCTCTTCCTAGCACTTTATAATCAAGGTGGGTGAGCTTGTTCCATCATAATATGCAACTTCAGTTGCTCCTGCTTGTCATGTCTTTTTGGCTTTTCATTTATTTTTGTCTCAGTTTCAGAGAAAAAAAAAAAAAATTATGATTAGTGTAATTTCACCTTAAAAAAAAGCAAACCTTGGTGAATTTCCAAACAGTGTGTAAATACATACTCAAAAAATAGGCTAAATAAGAGGTCATTGGGGAAAAAATGCATGTAGGAACATGAAGTATCCTAGAGATGGCAAGTATCAGTGTGAAAATTATAGTAACAGCTCTCATCAGGAACTGATAAAAACAGTTCATTAAAAACGTTGTGATGCTAGGGACAGTGTTTCCGAATGTGGAAGACATTATAAAACCCACACTCAGTGGAAGTTAGACAGCTGTGGAAAAAGTTATTTTGTAAGATTTGCAAATTCTGTTCTGCCAAGATCACTTTATTGCAGACTATTTTGAAAGTCTGCGGTTCATTATCTAGCTCTGTTTAACTTACATACCTCACTTGATATTATATGTTTGTTCATGCAGGATGAGGAGTTTTAGTGTTGTGTAACGGCAGGACTTACTCTTATCCAGGCAAGGCTGGACACTTGTCGTGGATGTCATGGGAGTCATGGCTTCCATGATTTCCTTAGCTTTAGAAAGGGCTTTGGGGGATTTGTGTTTGAGTGGGAAGGCAGACTGATGTGATAACAATTGAGAAAGCTCCTTTCTGAGTGCCTTGAGAGCTGCAGCGTTCAACAGAGAAGGGGGGTCCCGTGACAACTCTGTGGTGACACAGAAAGAATCCAATTAGTGGCCACTCCTGCTGTTGATACTAGATCTCTCCTAAAAATTTTCCACCATTACCACCCTCATTGTAATCCCATCCACGGTACTGATAATGGGATCACGAGTGTGTTTTCAGAATGCCTGTTTAAATTTTAACTGCTGTCTGAGGAGATTTTGAGGATGTTAGATTAAAGGTGCAGCTCACAACAGAGCTACGTGACACGCATGTCACCCAGCAGCTGCCTTTCCCCTATGATATTTTCTCAACACCTCCGTCACAGGTAGAGCTGCTGTAACAGGGCTACGGATGTGGGTGTTGGGTGGGTGTACATGGTGAATATTCCATTGAGTCACAGCTGTCCCTGCATTGCAGCGGCCTGTGGACCTGCATAGCTATAAGTATGGAAAGCAGGAGTGGGAGGTGATACCATCTTTTGCTGTGGCCCAGCAGTGGCAGCAAGGCAGCCTGCAGTATCTGGGCTGGACCAGCAATATTTGCCCTTCCCCTTTTTTTTGTCTCACTTTTTTTTTGCAGCAGCAGCAGCACAAATTCTTATCTAGACTTTCGCTGCCTTCACCATTTCCATATGACTGGAGTCACTCTCTGGTTGTTCTCGCCAAGCAGTGCACATTAGATGCAGTCGGGTGCTTGTAGTGGACAGTCCAAAATGGAAAGGCTCCTAATGTCTCCTGCAGTGTTACCTCAGAGTGCAGCACAGTAATATGTGAATTGCCAGACCAGACACCTTTTGACCTAGATGAATTATTTTAGCATATTTTAGGTACGTCAGCAGAACCCTATTGAGAACCTCTCTAAGATCTTTCCTGTAGTATTGCTTGTTCCTGCTTAAAAGTTGTTAACTGGTAAGATGAATTCCTTTCTAATTTTTCATGTCTTTAGACCTTTATTTTCTGAGAAAGGTAGTACTTGATTTATCTTCTGGTTTGTGCAGTGCACACAGCAGTTTTGGTATCAGTTATTTCCCAGAACTGTGACACATTTATCACAGGCTACTATGACAATATCACTGTCATATTTTGGAATATTTCTAGATGTGATTCCATGCTATTTTGTAGACCAATGCTAGATTTTCCACAGAGTAACTCATAAAGTTTCTAAATGAAAGCAAAACACTGAAAGTCATTAGTTTCATAATTTTTTTTTGTTTTTTTTTTTGTTTTTGTTTCTGTTTTTTAAATCTCCCCTGATGTTGTCCGAGTGTAATTACGGCATTTCATGTTGCCGTTTCTCTATGATGTGACTCTACCGCATCTTAGCAAGGAGAGATGCTGCTCCACAGCCCACAGAGAAAATGGGGAAACTTTTGGCACAAGCATTCTGGAGAAGAAATATAACCAGGAGCTGAAAATAGGGATTATTCTTCTGAAAAGCATCCATAAAAACAGAATAGTGGTCTATTCCAGTATTGTAATTGCAGTGTGCCAAGATGTTCGTTATTCTAGCATGTGCACTGTGTTGTCTGTTTTCACTTAAAAAGAGAAAAATGTGTAACCAAGCCCATAAATGTCTACAGAACTGCCAAGTCTCCTGACTTTTATCAGTAGTCTTGTGATATTTAGCCTCCTTTGTAAAGCTTCAAGTGATCAAGATCTTAACATGAGAAGTTAAGATCTCTCCTTTCTGTTTTTTTTAAACTTAATCCTCATGGTTGCTGAGGAAGCTGACATGTATGCAGGTCCAGAAAAATGGAATAAACTAATGGAAGTCCCAAATCTCTATATGTAAATGCATGCAGACTTTGTGCTAAAAAAAAAAAAAAAAAAAAAAAAATCACCTGAGGTTTACGGTAATCAACTCTCCCTTGGAATTTCTGATTATTTGTCTGATAATCCCCATTTTGGTAAAGAGGTTTTACTGCAGCATAGGGCGAGGTTCCTTGACTATGCTTGGTGCCCTGGAGAAAGCCATCCTTGATCCTCCCATCCTCTGCCTCCAGGTGTGTGTTCCCACCTCCTCCTTTTTGCCAGGTCTGGCTCCTGACTCACCTCTGTTGTACTCATGACCTCAGTGGAGCAGCAAGAAACCACTTTTGCTGCCAGTTCGGTGAGCTGATTCAGCTCAGCAGGCGAACAGACAGCTCAACATCCCAACTGGCATGGGGGAAGAGGTTGGAGCTGGTGGCTTGGGGCAAGGGACAGAAAGATGTCCACCCCTTTAGGGGGTGTGAGAACACTCAGCTACCTGGACACTGTGTATGACTACAGGAGAACATGTGATAATAGACGTGCAACTGTGCCAGCAAAACACTAACTGTACAGATCCATATCCATTTTTATGGAGAGAATTGCTGCAGTGTGACTCAGAATATGGAGCGACACTGCCTGCTGTTTCTCACATTTTAGGTACACAAATAATCTTTGGAGAGAAACTAAAACAAGTGTGGGGGAGAAAAGGGGAAGTGCCTGCTTAGCTGCTGCTTTGAAAGGAAGAATGAGATGCTGAGGATGGAATTCAGTCTGCATAGCCAGGGCAGTTGAGGTATCTCTGAGTGGTAAGTACTCATAAAGCAGCTACATAAAGGCATGTAGTCTCTCTAATCAATGAAGAGAGTCCCTCTGAAGGTCTTCAGGCATTTCAGTTAGGCAGACAGGATTTCGTTTTAGAAACCTTCAAAGGCACCTGCCTCTACCAGTTGCACGTGTAGGGGATGGAGCTTACCCGCTTACTTCATCAGGATTGCTAAGGAGCGCAAGCTGGGTTTCTTGGTTGGTCCATAGATGAGTGTCTACACAGATAAACATTGTATTTGAAGAGATGTGATGTAATTCCTACAGCATTTATTCAGGGTGTCTCCTACACTTTCCATGGAGGAAAGCATGAGCAGGTCTCTCATTTGAACAGCAGGAGCTGCAATTTGCTTGAAGAGACTAGGGTACTCGTTTTGGATTAAATAATATTGAGGTACTGACCACAGAAATGGAAGTCAGAACTCATCCAGTGTGTCATCAGCTTCTGTACTGGGTTATGCTGACTTTTCTTTTTAAGTCGTTTAAGTTACAGAATAATGTTTTTAAATATTTTTAAAATCTCCCACTATTGTTAGTTAAAGGAATGTCCAAAGACTGTGGGACAGATGAAGTTCAGGGGGATCGGAGGCATTACTGGCCCCGATATTTGTGACATTACTGGGGCCTGCAAGCACTGAAGGTGTAGTGGGGAGTAGCAGATGGTATGATGTTGGACAAAGAATAGAAGAAAGACAATGAAAATCTTAAAAGGCGCAGTACCTATGTTTCTGTATTTAGTTATGCTTAACCTTTGGAGGGTGACCACCCACTGACTTGGCTGCCTTAGGGCATGCCAGTCACAAATTAGGGAACAGTAGTGCAATAACAAACAGAACATGCTGTAAATGATCAGCACAGGATACCTTTTATATGTTGCTTTTTCCAAGGACTGCAGAAATACAAGTGATAGTAGATTTTAGAATGGTATTTGGGTTTTGGTAACTTGCTAGCAATAAGGAAGTATGCATTAAGTCAAGCTTTTTAGTCATTTTTAGCAAAGATTCTGTTGGTGTCATTACCCACTATTTTATTGAATAAAATAACTGTAACACCTGAATTTGTGAATGTGTCCTTAATAAAACACGTGAATTTACCTTGGGTTGTTGTGATCTATTTTACATCTTGAGACAATTTATGAACTGAGACTGTAACATTATCTGTTTGGCCACAGTTGCGTAGGATTTAGGGAAAACATTACCATAGGTAGACCAATAAAAATGTTCTGAAGCTAACCCAAGTTTATCTGCCAGGCATTCCAGTAGTTTCTTTTATCTCTATATCAGGAGAAGGTCGGCATTTCTTATCTCATTGTAAACTTCAGTCTATTGCTGGCATATAAGCTCACAGAGCAAGGCTTCCTGTGCTCTGCTGCTCTGCAAACTCAACTCCTAAGAGCAAAAGGCTGCTGAGTTGTTTTTTTGGTCATCTTGGTATGGAGAATTCCGCTAAAGCATGAATTCTCTGAAGTGAGGAATGGTAAAATGAAGAGAGTATGAAGGATGTATAGTCAGGGATCACCATGCTCCTCAGAAGAGTGACATATAGTTCAACATATGAAGATGTGCTGCCACAGAAGTGTTGAAAGAGGTGTATCCCTTTTTTAGGTCTTTTGCATCTTTTGCCCAGTTCACGTCCTATTTTTCCCTTTCACTAACTTGCTCGGCAAATTTTTCCTTTCCACAAATTCAAGGCTTTTTGCACCTCAGCAACTTGTTAATGCAGTATCACCGTATCTCAAGAAACAGGTCTGTATTACAGTGACTCATGTTGGTCTTGGGTACTGTGGGTACTTTTCATATAAAAAAGATGTCCATCAAATCGTATTAATCCTTTCTAGTGGAGAACAGTTGCCAGGATGGGCCAGGTAAAAGAAGGGCATGGCTAGCTAGAGATGAGGTCCGCGCTGTCTTGGATGTTGTGCAACTATACCACGACGTTGTCCATTTTGACAATGTTAGGGGCTTGTATGTAAGCCTAGAGAATTCACCACCATTCTGGCAGCTATGAAGGACAAGCAGTATGAGAAAACCATACGTGCTTTGTGTATTTCTCCTTTTGTGTGCCATAAAAGAATCCTTGATTAGTATCAGAAACCACAGAGTTATTGGAGAGGATCAAGTGCTGAGGAGCCTGAATGCATCCCTGTGTGGTGAGTGAGTTCTGTGATCATACTCAGGAGTATACCTGCCACACTGCTGCCTTTCTGCTGTTTCTCCCTTGTGCCGTGGTTCAAGGTTGCTTTGAATAAGGTTGTTTTCTGCATACTCTACACCAGCAACTCCTGGAGGAGTAATGCTGCTGCTGAGAACTGCCCACTTCACTCCTCTGCTGGAGATTACTACTGGAATTGCATGCACACTCCTTAGGGGCTCCAGTGCAAAGTACAGTGCAGAGCAACTCTTAATTTGCCACAGGAATATTTGCACTTCAGTCAGACAGTTTAGATAATGAGCAACAGTGGTTTATGTTCTACAGTTACTGCACTAGTACTGCTCTACACCAAAGCCTTATTGAGACACCAGTGGCACCATGATAGTGGAAAAGAAACACAAACGTGGAGCACAGAGTGTTGAATCCGATAGCTATTTTAACTATTCACTGGATTGTTTTTTTTTTTAAGTATTCAGCTACCTACAGCTGGCAGAACTGCTACTTCCCTAGCCTGCAAGAAAAGAATGTGCTGGGCTTTTCAGTTTGGAATAGATCTCAGTAATGAAGCTAGGTATTTATGTGTCTGGGTGTTTTTGAAGTCATATATTACTGTCAAACAACTCATCTTTAGGAAAACTGCTGCAGTTCGTTTGGAGTAGAGCATAACACAGAGCAGTGCACATCTCCAAGAATGCCTCACCCCAGTCTTCCAGACACCTTGCTGAGTCACATCTGGCATGAAATGAGGAGCCCTCATTTCTGCCTGTATCTTCAAAGCTCCTTGTGGGCCACTTATTGTTTGAAGAAGCCGTTTACCCTGCTTCATCATGAATCATTGGCATCTACGCTTAGCAGGAACAATGTTACTTTGTAATGGAGGATGAATATTCAGGTGGGCAATTGCCATGCTGAGTCTAAAGATACAGGCATCACTGATGTATCTGTATGGATAGGCAACTTCTAGAATAGATAAAGTTGGAATTTGAATCATGGCTGATAGATCTCCCTAAGGAATAAAAACCAGATCTGGCAAGCGGAAGATGGAAAGAGAATTAATTCTCTCAGTGGTGTGTCAGTGTGCTTCTATTGATCCATCCACATTTAATTCTGCTAGGAGGTATGCTTATTGCTTCTTCCAGAATAAATTCTGAGTGCAAGTGTTGCATAATCAAACATTTCTAAGGCATTTACCATGTGTAATATTTTCCTGTGCAATACCTACCTTTTAGCTGCTGTAATGGACATGGGGAGATGCAAGTGTCAAAGACGAACTAAGTTGTTTTCTCAGTAATTTGGAACTACAGCTAAATACCTTAATTTCAGTCTTACTTTTTTGTAATGCTGGAAGAAGATTCTTTCTTCTTTAGAAGCCTCATGTAAAATACTACGGTTAAAACCACATATACCCTGGGAGCTGTTCAGCTTAAGGTACATGTACATGGAAGTACATGGGATGGAAGATTGGGCACACATGTTACACAATTTGCAAAGGCTGGAGGTATTATTTCTCCTCTATTTCTCATGCATCCTTCATATTATTACCCATTTTGTATACAGTACATAAACTGTTTTCCATTTATGCTTTTTTTTTTTCTGTGTTTCCTGCTTTGAGACCTTGTGTTCAGTGATGTCAGGAAACTTTTTTAAATGAAAATGTGGAGTGATGTGGAATAGTTTTAATGAAAGCTGAAAGAATGTGAGCTTAATCTTTTGCATAGGAAGTTTTTCTCTATTCCATTCTGTGCCCTGCTTAAACACATTGGCCTTTTTTGACCTTTTCCTTGATTAAGGTTAAGTGGGAAATATCTTGGCTGCAGCCTTTCTAGCTTAACCAAAAAGGCTTTCTGTAGTTCATGTTTACATTCTCTGCTGTGGACGTTCATTTTTCCTGAATCAAAATTGAAACGAATAGCTTGTTGCAATGATGATGAAGTATCAAGCCTTCATCCCTCATGTCTCTAGGCCTATTTTGCTAGTGATGATTTTGCCAGTCCTGTTGCTGATGCTGAACAAATCTCAGCAGCAACCTCTGTTTGGTTAATGGGTTCCTCCCAAGCGTTTTCCTTATTGGTATTAAGAACAGATGTAAAGAATTCTTACATTTGCACTGTATGAGCATTGATTGCAGTGCTTCTGCAGAAAACTAGAAATGTTGCCACATTTTCCACCTGTATCTGGGCAGCTTTTGTGCTTGCTGTAACATACACGGGGCGAGACAGATTGTTTTCAACTGCTGAGGGTGCTATTGCCTGTCCTGCTTGCTTCAAAATACTTTGGCAGTCTGCCTGTCAAAGAGTTTCAAAGAGAGCAGGGTCTATGTCCTCAAGGCACTGCTGCCTTTAATGGGAAGGCTGTCATGTTTCTTCAGTTGTCAGACTCTTGAGAGGAAAAGAGCTAGGCCTAAATTTCTCTCTTGCCCTCAGTGCCAGTAGTACCCATTGCAGATTTTTTAGTCTGGGATGTCTCCGCTCGTTTTGCCACAGCAAATTGTACTGGACACCACAACATGCAGAGACAGTGGCAAGAGCTGACTGTGTAGTGCTGGGAGAGAAATAGCCGTTCTTTAACCTTAAATTTTATTTTGGTTTAGTTCTCAATTTAATCAAGACACTTCTTCCCTCACAAAACACGATCACATGATTAGCACTATGTTTTCCTATAAATAACCTGAATAGAGATGCTCAAGCCAATTCCTTATCCTTCTGTCAAGAATAAGGAAAGTTAGCATTCCTGTGGAGAGAAGATGCTCCTGACATCCCATACGCATATTCAACTTATTTCGTATACTTTCAGATTGATTACAGGAAAATGCAGGTTGTAAAGAACCTCAAGTGGTCTCAGGTGCTGCTCAAACTGGGCTCAGCTGTGAGGTCACAGCCAGCTGCGCAGGGCTTTATCCACTTAGATCTTGAAACCCCCTGAATATGGAGAGTGCACCAAGGTTTGTGCAATGTGACTGTTGCCACAGAGAATAAGCTTTTATTTATATCAAGTTTGATTCTCTTTTGTTTCAGTTTAAGCCCATTATCTCTTGAACTCCTGCCATGCTTCACTGTCTCCAGACAGAGCTTGGTTCTATTTCCTTTATAGCCTTATTACAGCAACTGGATGGTTGCTGTGAGGTCTGCCCAAAGCCGGCTCATCTCCAGGCTAAACCAACCCAAACTCCCCAGCTTCTCACCATGGAGCAGGTGCTCCATTCCTCAACTCTCTCGGTGACCCTCCACTGAGCTTGTTCCATCTTACCACTATCTTTCTTGTACTGTGGGCCCCAAAATTGGGCATAGTACTCTAGGTGCCATCTAATGAGTGCTGAGAAAAGGGAAATAATCACTTCTCTCAATCTAGTTGATATTCCATAAAGTTCCTGCTGGCCCATTGCTCCCTCCTGTCTAGGTCCCTCTGAATGGCAACCCTCTCAAGGGGATCCACTGCTCCCTCCAGTGTGGTGTCATCCCCAAACATGATGACAGTTTTTATTCCCCCTTTTTTTTTTTTTTTTTGTTTAAAGTTGGCTGCTTGTTTTGGTTAAACACATGCTGCACTTAGGCTTTTTCATTAGTTTGCTTTGAAGTAAGTTTTATTTTTGCTTTTTGTTTTAAGGTTGTATTCTCAGTGGCTCTGTATAGACTGGATATTTAGGAAAAGCAGTATGTGAAAGGAGCCCTGCATTCCAGCTAGTAATTTGTTCCTGCTATATGCAGTTGTTCCTAACTCACCTTTAAATAGTTCTTCCAGTCTTAGGTAGCTGCAGGACAAATATTTCTCTGAAATATATTCATATGGGATGGTCTGCTTCCTGTTATTGGCTAGTCTACATCTGTTGCAGTAGACACCTTTAAGAAGATCTCTTACAAAAAATCTATTTCCAGTTCAGTGGGGTTCTGTGCAGCCTGACCAAACATAGTGCCGAAGACTACTCTTTAATACGTATAAACTAAAACCATGAAGGGATTTTATTTTGAGTTAAGGCTTTATTTTCAGTTATGGAAGTTTATTGCCCATCTCAGAAGCTTGAGAACACTTTAACTGAGCCTTGTGACTCCTGAAATAGATCAGTTTCAAATGACTCTAGCCCATGGTCTGGGGCCCTGAAAAAAAACCTTCAGAATTTTTCATCTCTTCTTGTCAGTGGTATTGTTCCCTCTGAGTTCTTTACTGCTGTTTAGCAGCACTGGCAATGCTGTCGTTTCTCATCTTGTTGTTTGAAGTTCATCCCACAACTTCACATCTCAGTAGTGGTGGTTCCTATATGTCTCTGTAACTTTAGAACTGCTAATTAAAACAACCCAATTTTAATTCAGCATACATACCATTTTGATGCTTGTGTTGTCCTTATAAAGCTATTTTTAAATTCTATTTGTTGCAGGATAAAGAGTTAGGTTGCTGTAATTTATGAACTTGAAACCTACAAACCCAAAGCAACCCTAGTTTAGTGACTGTTCCAGGCAATTTCATTTCCTAGTCAGCCTGTGATTTCTACCTGAGTTTGCTCATTTGCGCCCCCTTAAAAAGCTCCCTGCTCTCTGAGCTTTAGGACTTCATGAATGGCATTGAACATTCAATTTGCTCAATGCTAAGCATTCAGTTAGGAACACGTCACTTCTACCAACCTCTGGTAGTATTTTAGGAAATATAATTGAAATTTCTCATGTCATAGTGTTGGAGCAAAATATCTGAATCGCTTTTTTTTGTGAGAAGGTTATTTGGTGTGTAAAATCAACTGCTGACTCATGCTTTATGCATGTGAGGTGACCACCTGCACCCTTCAGCCAGTTCTTGAATATTTGAGTGGAATACGTATTTCCTGATGCTCAGTCCACATCTGAGCTAAGTTTGCCAGAGTTTCACAGTGTGAGGGAAGAAGGAGAAAGGAACTTTCATGGGTTTTTGAAGAGCTGGGGCAAAAGGGAGAACTTGTTTCTGATACTTGTGTAAGGTTAAGCATTATAAACACTCAAAATAACCTGAACTCCAAAACATTTACTTCTTAAAGCCTGGTTACTCCTTTGCATTTTCTCTCCTTTTCACTGAATTGATTTGCCAGAAAATACGTTTTGATCCAGTTTTTATTCATCCTTGTTCACTCATTCATCATCTTGTACCCATCTTTGTAGCTGTGTAGTTAAGGTACTGCCCTAGAACAGACGTGTGCATGACCTCCTTATCTAAAGGATGTCTTTTATTTCTGTGGCCGTGCTCTGTCAACCACAAGAACTTTGGCCAGATAATAATTGAGTATCTGCTAGAACCCCGTCGAGAGAATGAGTTGTCTATTCCTCAGCAGGATAACTTAGGCACCCAAGGTTAGAGAAGGCAGAGGTTTCCTTCTTGCTAGCTAGTTTAGGCCTACTGTTTGTTCCTTAGGCTAGACGGGTCTGAAACACAGTCTTAGATTCTTATTTGCAGGGTGGAGCCTCAACACAGATCCTTCACCTTTGATGCCTAGGGGCAATTTCAGAAACACCCCTCCAACTGTTGCCTAATTATTCTCCTGGAGATTAGAGGTCCCATTGCAAATAAAGCTAAATGTGTTTCATAGCAACACCTCAGCTACTCCAATCCATAGCTCTGCAAGTTGATTTAAATCAATCATCCATATTTAAAGAGTAGATAATATGCTGGGCTATGAACAAGAAGCACTGGGGAGGTCTGCCACCAGAACAGACCTCCCATTCTGCTTCCTCTGCTAGAGGGCCTGTAACCTTGGCCAGAGAATGGGCTACGAAAGAGCTGGAAGAGCTAACTTCTTAAAGTAATGGAGTATGAATTGCCAAGATCATGCACCAGGACCATGAGCTCTACTGGTGTCATGGTATCATACTGTTCTCTATAATGTAATATTGAGGGAAGAGTGCTGATACCAATTTTCTGGCCTTTACGCTTCAGCAAAAGTGAACAATGTGCAATACAAAAGCTGAATGAAAGAAATGAGACTCAAGGATTTTTTTTAAGATCTAAAATATCTTTTTTAACCATGAACTTTCGTACTCCTTCATATTGCTAGAAAAACTAGATATATATTGAAAAAACTCTGCTTGGAAGAGGAGACAATGTAGTTGAAGCTTGATTCTAATGTAATTTAGCCTTTGTGAGCAGGACATGGAAAAATATTGTGTAAGTAAGAGCTAGTTCCACCATCATGTTTTAATAAGGGAAGTGAATGTTTGTTCTGTGTGTGTGTGTGGGACAGGGATATGAGGGGGTGCGACAACAGAAGCAAATCCCTGTATCCCTAGTGTTAGAATATTTAACTTCGTTTCCACTCTTCTGGACATATTTTTTTTCAATAATCACCCATTTTTCAGTTTGTGATAAGGACAACATAACACGCTGCATAGATACGAGAGAAACTGTGCAATCTATAGAACCCAGCCAATCCATGAGTACTTTTCCTGCCATCTTTATTTAATCCAGCTATGCAATTACAGTGATATAACATTTCAAGAAAACAGGATTTTTATTTTATTTTTTTTTGCTGAGAAACAATTTTTTTAGTGTTCTGTAACATATAATGCATTGAGGATGTAAAATCTAGGTGGACTGACAAGTCACCTTTTTACTGAAGAAAACAAATTCAAACTGATTACTAAAATTGTGTTGCTTAAGGATAATGGTGTAATAGATACAAAATCATCCCATAATTCCTTTAACCTCAGTAAATGTGTTGCAAATGTTCAATGTCTATTGTGGTAACATAAAGCAGAAGTCTTAATTAGTCTAAACAAAACAAGTATATAGGAGAGTTTTTAAGTATGTTTTCGATTTCAGAAAAAAATATCGTAAATTTGCCCTGTTTTTTCACATCTTGAACATACAAGCAAATGTGATTGTATGTGTGTGTTTTCCCCAAAGCACTGAGAAGAATGTCATTTGAAAATTATCTTTTCAGTTGACAGTCATGCTGCTATTTAGTCACATTTCAATCCATTAGAAGGAAAAAAGAAGGTAGGGAAACTGAAAGCACAACAGCCCTGCTCCAACATCATTGGTGCTGCAGCCCTTAACAGTAGGCAGAGCTCAGTTGTATCTATGGAATGATTCCATATTTCTTAATAATAATAATAATAATAATAAAGAACGCAATAACACTAACAAGGTAACACAAAAGATTTATTACCTGTAAGACTATTTCTTTCTGTCTTCCTCAAGTGAACTTGTTTATTCTCCAAATCAGAAAAGCAAAGTTTCCAGTAAATGTATTCCTTGCCTTCTTCCTTGGCTTCATGTATTTCAATAAATTGCTTCTTAAACATTTAGATTAAGGTCATCTTGCTTTTTGATTCTTTGATTGTAGTGACATTTTTCTTTATGTTTAGAAGGAGATAAGGAGTAGTCAGGATTCAAGTCACAGCAACTTTGTTAAGTACTGAGATACAGGAAAAGCCTGCTGTATGAAACCTGAGTTATTTTTCTGTCTGGAGCAACCTTGTCCACAGTTTGTGTTTCTGTCTGAACAATAGGCTTTCTTTGGCTGCTGGAAAAACAAATCTGCCAAAACAGGCAAAAGGAGATGTTGCTGTTTTATCATCTACAAAAGCGCATGTATAATTGGGGGCTCATTAACCCTCATCAAGTCACATCTAAAGAAACTTCCTGTTCCATCTCCCTCTTCATGGATTTTGAGTATCAGTTAACATTTCAAGTCAACCTTGGGCCTGCCAGAATCTCCCAAATACCTAAATTGAGATAGGTATACTTTTGAATACAATTTATTTGTTTTCTTTTCCCACAATTGCATAGGAGAAACACAGGAATACCTTACAGCTTGAGGATTTATAGCAGTTTGTATAAAGCTGCCTTGTATGAACACCTCCAGAGATGGGGCATCCACAGCTCCTCTGGGCAGCGTGTGCCAGTGTCTCACCACCCTCCAAGTAAATAATTTCTTCCTAATATCTAATCTAAATCTTCTGTCTTTTATCTTAAAGCCATTACCCCTTGTCATATCACTACAGTCCCTTACAGAGACCCTTCCCAGCTTTCCTGTAAGCCCCTTTCGAGTATTGGAAGGATGCTCTACTTCTATTCAGTGCTAGTACACTTATCAAGTCAAACCTTCTGGTTAAATAAAAGTCGGAATAGTTGCAAATTGAATGAAAGTGACTTGCTGTGTCAGAGCTGAACTGATACTTTTCTGGTTTGTTCGTTTCTTTTATTTCATAGTATTTTTATCATGTAAGCTTTAGGATTTTTTCCAGGACACTTCACTACATTTAATGGCCAAATTCTTGCTTGGCTTTCTACTTACAGTCTAGAAAGCAGAATATATTCTTTATTCTTTTCAAGTATAAGAATTTTGTCCAGTTTTCAGCTAGCTAGCTAAGCACTTGGAGAAAAACATGAACCTATAGTCAGTGTGTTTTTACAGTGTGGCAAAATAACTTAATGCCTCAGGCTAACATATTCTTCCAAATGGAGGATCCAGTACTATGGCAATTTCTAGTCTTATCTACCAAAATCATGATGAAAAATTAAATTTTCAGAATCTGTAATCTTGGAGAAGGATAGGTGCATACAGCTTAGTTTCATTTAATTTAAGTGTTTTGCTCATGACCGATTAAAGTGGTATTTCATACCATTCAAATCAATGACACCAAGAGATTTCCTTCTGCGTTGTTTACCCCAGGAAGGTGTGTGTGAGGAGGTACATTTTATCATTCTGGTGCTGAAATGGCCCCTTGCACATCCAACCTACTGATGACAGAATTTTTTTTTTTAATGAATCTTTATCAGTATGTGATAGAAGTCCTTTGGAAATTAGTCTGCTGAGATAATCCCACTGAGTTATGAACATTAGAAGCACATGAGCTCAGATTTAACCAGCTTTGTTCTGCAAATAGAAGTAAATGTTGTATTGATCTGTGTAGGCTGATCCTTTGGGGTTTTTTTTAACAATAGATCTTTCCATTGTTTATGGCAATACTGCTTCATGAGTGTGAAGTCACTCATAAGTTCATGAGTTGTGGGCATTTTGTGCCTTTTTATTACTCTGTCTTCTGAATCTATTATGAGCAAGGCTAGACACTGCAATAACAGTGCCAGACAGTGGGAGAGCTTTGCATGTGCTGAAGCTCTCCTATGTGTCAATACTGGAGCTGTAGTTCCGAGAAACATTAGTATAGATTCTTATTTAGAAATGCTGTGCTTAATCCATACAGTGACCATTCCTGCAGAAGGTCCAGTA
>VXAV01011013.1:162600-174743 GCA_013399715.1 Alectura lathami | reverse complement strand
TTTTCTTTTTTTTTTTTTTTTTTTTATTTTATTTCTTCCATACTCTTTCCTAGAAGCTATAGCTGTAAGTGCCCCAGTTTAACCTAGGATTTCTATTTATTTATGTATTTATTTATTTTTGGTCTCAGGTACCCAGCTGTGAATGGAATAATGCTCCCATATGTATTCATTGTTCCCAGTGCTGGTGTCTGTGCAAGTCAACAGAGTTTTCCTAATAAGGTTGTTTTTGACCTTTCAGAACTTCGCAAATGAAGAATCTAACTGTGTTCATTATCCTCAAAACAGATAGACTTACTTGCCACTGCCCTTACAGAATGGCTGTAGGAAACAGTAAAGCTTGCTTGTTCCAAAACCAGCATCAGCGTGCAGAGCTGTTCAAGAGCACATAAGCATTAGAGAGCCAGGTTCTGGCTGGCCCTTCCCAGAAGGGTGGTGTGCCAGATGGAGAGAGGTCCTGAAAAAGGGTGCAGACAGACTGATGGAGAAGCAGGCTTCACAGCAGAGGAAACAATGAAGAACAGAGAGATCTTCAGGCAATGGGCTGGCTTAGGCAGGGAGAACCTGTGTGGTGGTTGTAGTGTCCCCATGTCCAAGGTGAGGGTTTCATGATGTGCATGCTGGTAGTGGCCTACAGTTCTATTCCCTTCTTGTGACAGCACAGGCAGCGGTGTGACAGTGCGGGCAGTCAAATGACAGAACTGACCCATCTGAAAACCAACCTGTTTGCTGTTTCACTGGTGTGGTTTTGGCTGTCAGGATTAATACTTGGTCAAATGGCTTCCTGCACCTGGCTCACCTCAACCACAGGCTTCAGTGAGAAGCCTCTGGCTAGTCGTGGCTACAGGAATGCAGAACTACAGCTCATGCAAGCAAAATATTTCCTGAGTTCGTGAAAAGAAACAAAACAGAGCTCTTTTTCCATCACTGAAACTTTCTCCTGAGTGGAGTCATCTATGACATCCTGCATCTTGATAGCTGCTCAGATCAGATGAGGAAAAAGAAGATACAAACCGTATGATTCTTGTCAAAGGAAGAAAATGAATTAAGAATTTAAGTTGACATAGATACAGGTAATTACATTTCAGTTGCCTAAAGACAAACCAGACCAGTCTGTGCTAATTTATTGATTTTCTGGATAGTACCTCATTTTAGGAAAGAACTAAGAGATGAACAAGCATGTTAAAACCAAGAAAAGTGTCCCCAAAGCTGAAAATTCCATTAAAATACTACAAATACCCTCAGAAAATGTTCAGACAAGTAAGAGTGTTTAGTGGAGATGAACATCTAGCTATTTGATGTATCTGTTGCATCTGAGGCTGGAAATTTAAACATTCTCTATTCAACTGTAAGACTATGTTTGACTTGAAGAGATGCTACTCTGTTAAGTCTGATAGAGTGATAGAGCTTTCCATGGGGAATACGAAAGGAAAGCAGTTACATTTTATTTTGACAGCTAAATAAATCATAGTGTATCATTTATATGCATTTGTTTTACACTGGTTCATGGAAATTATTCTTTTTTTTTGTCATAAGAATTTGTTAGCTACATTAAGGCATTGGAAGCGTGTGTCTGTATTGATGGATATCTAATGAGGAACAAAACACAAGGAAGTCAGTATCCCTATAAATTAAACTATGCTCTCTAATATTCCTGTTATTTTAAATGTGATATCTTTCTGACTTGTAATGTCACCATCCCTGGAGGTATTTTAGAGGCACAGGGACATGGCACTAAGCGACTTGGTTTAATAATGGGACTTGGTAGGTCAGGCTGATGGTTGGACTTAATGATCTTGAAGGCCTTTTCCAACCTAGATGATTCTGTTATCAAGCTAATTAGACAGGGATAATCTTAGTTCTGCAGAGTGATTCAGCAAAATAAATAGAAATAAATAGTTTTGCAAACTAATTCTAAATCCAGTATGAACAGAACTTGTGTTACAACTAAAATGTGATTCCTAGCAGCTACAAGTATAAATGTGTTTTCTCATTTTTGCAGGTTTTGCCTATAATAAATTCACTGAGAAAGACATACAGACTTCTGTCCAGTGCTATGAAAATTAACCAAGGCACATTAACTGCAGGAAATCTTCAAAGGTACAAAAATAAAATGCTTACTCAGTAATTATTTAAACCAAACAAGTCATCAGCTTGTGCTGCATAGCCTAAGTATTATGTCAAGTCAATAATTAAGCTTTAGTAAATCTTCTCGAGGTTCTATTCTGCCAGACTTTAAAGGCTCAAGAGTAACCCAAAGACCCTTAAACATTTTAGTGAGGTAGCAAACAATTATAGAGATAGATTCTCAATCCAAAGTTTGCTACTATTAACTTTCTATTTTTAAAACATCCAAAAACTGTATGTTTTCAGTTTGTTCAACAATGTCCTGGGAACAAAATGTGCGTCTTTCTTGAGCCTACAAAGAGGAATATTTTACAGGCTTGAGTTCTGTGAGGATAAAAGCACACTTTTCCTGCAGGGAAAGATATACATTAAACAAAAAGTAATAGCTTGGAATTTTTCCTTGTTTATGTAAACCTGATGATTATGAAAACTCAAAGCTAATCTCACTGTATTCAGCTGGTCATAGAAAAGAAAAGCACTACGCAAGCTGTCTTGTGTGGCTCTGCCAAAGCAATTCCAAAAGATCTGCCCTAGTTATGTGCTTTCAAGGCCTGGCTGACTTTTAGGTGGAATTAGGCAGTCACTGCAAGTTCCATGGTGGCTTTGTGATGTGGGAATTACGGCACTATGCTAAGACTATCAAGTCATACATCTCAACATAACAAATAAAAATACAAAGCCAAATAACAGAGCACAGAGCAGGAAGCATAAAATGCTCTGAGATTCATTTTTTCCCTCATCTATATTATTTTCTGTCACCGCATTTGCATAAAATACTTCTGGTTAAACAATTTGCAAATGTATATGATTTAATAGCAGGTATATATGGGACAGAGGTAAATTTGGATTTAAAATTAAGACATTACTAGTAATGAAAGACAGCTGTTACACATCAAGTTTATTTCATGAGCAAGTCATTTCAGTAAAATATTTGTCAAGTCCTTCTCAAAGCCATAGCTTCCAGAGTAAAGGCATGTTCCTGCAGGCATGGTCTGCCTGCTTTATTTTCCCTCCAGATCTATGGCTGCATATTGGTCCCGTATAATGCATATATTGTTTGCTTGCACCCAGCTTATCAGGATATCCCGGCTGTCCTGTACCATCAGTCTAGCCATTATCTCCAGCTGCACCTCAATGTTATCTGTCAACTTTATCTAAAAATACATTTTTCCTAGGTTGCTTTTAAAGAGGTTAACTAGAGTAGGGCCAAGAAAACGCGTGCTTTAGGTTTCTGCAGGAGTGGAAGTTATGAAATAACATGATTTAGATGAATGATCTTGCTTTTGTCGGAGAAAATGAATTAGATTATTATTTGCAGTGCCTTCTAGTTCTATTCAATGAAATGAAGAGCGATCATTTTGGTGATATTTCCAATCTACCAAAGGCAGGAAGGACAAATAATCTTATGAAAGACTTTATATTGGAAGATTTCCAAGCACTTTTTGCAGATCCAATGGTTAATATTGTTTTAGAAGCTTGGATAGTGTTTATCTAACCTGAAACTTTAGACGTCCACTCTTCATTGACTACATCATGCACTGTTGTAAAGAGATTTCTCAAGAAAATCTTATAAACATACATTTTTCCTACAGATTTAGTGTCACGGAATCTCATATAAAGAAACTGTAACTGTGAAGTATACATAAATGTAATTTGTATTTGTCTGCATTAGGAATGCCTTCAGAGTATTTATTATGAAATAAAGTGTTATCACTTGCACCATGGATAAAACAGTTGGAGAGTTCCAAGAAAAATAAAAGGCGGCTTTTTGACCTGAAGCTTAAAAATCATGTCTCTTATGTATATAATCTATTAATGACACTCTTAGTGCAAAGAGTTTCCTGGCACATTATCCGCTGACATTCCAAAAGCCAACTTCAGCTAATTAAGTCGAACAGAACTTAACCCTTGGAGTTAGGTTTTTTAGAAATGTAGTTTCATTAGTGCGCATACACTTACCCCAGCCCCAGCTCCAAACAGGCTTTTGGATTTCAGTTTATTAAGTGTAAGAACTTGAAAAACTGATTTCACTTAATTTGAAATGAGCATGGTCTTGAAGCAAGAATGAAAGATGCTTGCGTTATGACATTTCATTACAAATTACAAGGCTTAGGAAGGGGAGTCTGTGTGATCTGTAGGTCGAGAGTTCTGCACTGACCAGTGGTGTCTACAAGCAAAATATCTTGCAGTAGCTCACTGAACAGTCTGGTGAGTCTCAGGAATCCCCATGGGCAGTAGGTCGTTAGGAAACACTGACATACAGCAAGAGCAAGTAATAGGCTTTTACAGTCCGATAAATCACCCTTCATTTTACTGCATCTGAACTGAAGCCGCAGTCAGTGGTCTGTCAGAAGAAGACACTGCTGAGCATCCTCCTGGAACACTTACAGTAGAACTATGATTTTTTTTTTGGTAGGGTTCCTCCTTCTGTGTTCTGATACTTCATTGTTATTAGTTGTCTACATGGGATACAGCCACATCATGCTGAATCTATAATCAAACAGCATTTCTCTAGCCAGGATCTTGTCAAGATTTTCACCTCCTTGCCTAGAGGCCTTTTTCTTTCCCTGCCCCTAAAAGGCCGTAAGGAAATACCTACCAAAAATTATCAAGTCCCATGGGAAAATTCCTCTAACACGGAAGTACATCTCCATGTTGCACATCCCTTCATTAAACATCTCTGTTCATAAGCATACACATTCAGATGTACCTACGCAAAGTTTCTCTACTAAGAAGCATGTGCTAAACTATTTTTTCTGTGTCTCCCAAGTGGATTCTGTCATCAGTGACCTTAGTTCTAGCTCAGTAGTATATTCTACTTTTGGAAACAAAATCGATTCATTTTCCCTTTTCCTCTCATGCTGTCAAGTTTCTGTTTGAAAAAGAGGATTATGTAGAAGCAAATTATTAGCTGAAAGAGAGGGGGCTTTCCCCCCAAATGCATTAGGGTTAATGTCTTTTAACTTCAATAGATATAATAGATCAAATGAGATGGACCAAGGAGACGCAACTTTGACCCTTCATTTCCTCTTTTTTTTTTTTTTTTTTTGTGACTTTCTTGCCCACAACACACTTCTGACCTGACCTAGTAAATGAGTGCCCTTCCCATTTGCTTCCCGTTCCTTCTCACATATGAACCATTTCTATGTTTTTCTATATACACAATTGATTAAGATCCAGAGGGAGTTTTCTACAGTATATCAATACAGCAGAAAGTTGTGAACTGGGATTTTTCGTGTTAGAAGATGTGAGGGTGAAGATTCTGGGATTCACTTGTAGTATATCCATGGCCTACCACATGTCACTTACGTGAAGCAACAGGCACTTGTTTGCCCCTGTAGCTGCTCATCCCTATTAAATTAGTTCACACCAGTAGAGCTCCAAAGAGGAAGCATGAAGTTTTTCTCCATCATTTCCTCCTGCTACTTAGTGGAAGGGATTCTCAGCTGCTGATTAAGTTGCTTCATTGCTTTTCTTACCAGCATGTTTCTCTGCACTTCATGCCTTAATGAGGAGTAGGCAGTCAGCAGTTTGGTGCCTGGTATGCTGAGAGTATACTCAGTATAAGAGAGACAGGCAAGAGAAAAATACATCCAAAAAACTTCTATCCTAGCCTATGCCAAACTGAAGGCAGGAACTTTTTTATAAGTGTACTGTTAAGATTTCAAGGTCAAGCTTTCAAAATGCCAGTTTCTGGAAGTATTTATGAACCTTTTCCCACATTTAGGTGGTATTTTTCTCCTGTAAGAGCCAAGTCACTTCCTTCCTAACCAGTATCAGTTGTGTTATGCCTCAGTGGAGAACTGGTGCTATTCAAGGGCATCAAAATGCAACACACGTAGTCTGATAAAAATACTTTCAGTATTGCACACAAGGAATGTTTTTAAAGTGGAGTTTAGAAAAGAATCATATGTGACATTATTTCCTCTACCTCTTCCAAATATTTCTATTCAAATGGATGTTTAAGAAGACTGCAGAACTTTTTCAGCCTCACATTTCTACTGCCAGTAACTTGATCCGGAAGTTTCTGACTGTTTTTCTTGCAAAAATGCAAAATGTCTTTATTAGGAAGTAGACCAATAGCATCATTAAGATTGTAATGATACAGTCAGAGAATGGAAAAAAAGAATACTGCAAGGAAGACTCTTTCCTGGCATTATGTAGTAAGACCAGAAAGACAAAAGAAAAACAGCTAAACCAAAACCATGCAAACAAACAGAGCTGCCTAATGTGACATCAGTGGTGAGATACAGCAATTTTAAAACTGCAAATGTTTTCTGAGTTAAGTACACAGCTAAGATTAACATTTCTTTACAGAGACCTTGTTTGTTAATCTAGAAAAAAAAAAAAAAGGCATATCTACAACAGCTTAAATCTACTTGCAGTGAGAAAAACACTTGGACGTGTGTTTATATATGTATATGTGCTATTGACATAGCAATGAAGTAGCTTACTGAACCAGGGCCAAGAAACACTAAAGGGAAAACTTTCCAGCATTTGTTTTTGCCCAGCAAATTTACAGATCTATGACAACATTTCTTTGCTCATTGTTGCCATAAATTGTAATCATTTTCCCTACTGCCTCATCATGTGTTCCCAGAAGGAAGAAAAAATTGCATATTTTCTGTGTCTCATAGGTTTTGGTCTTGACAGGTGATGAGATTATGTACTAGTGAAGTACAGGCTCTCCCCTAAAAAACACATTGGAAGTAAGGAGAATATTATTTCTGGGGAAAAAGCAACTGTGTTTTACATTTTGTTCCTCAAGTGAAAGAAAAAGTGATGGGTTTCAAGACAGTTTTGCAGCTCTTAATATATTGGAGTATATGCAGGTGAGAGATGAGACATGTATGAGAGATTCTCTAAGAGAATCATCACCCCATTCTCAGCCCTTTTGGTGTTAACACTGCAGTGAGAAAGCTGGTGCACTAGTTAGTTTATTGACCAAGTATTTGGAGGAATTTAGTCGCAACACCTTCCTCCAGTCAAGACTTCCTGTATGACAGTGCCGAAGTCAATGTCACAGGGAAAAGATTGCCCCACCATCTCACGGGAGAGCTGTGGAAATACGCACGTTTAAGATTATGGAGCACTTGGATAGTGCAGTGATGGGTTGCTCATAAATGTCATAGAGAAATCCCAGGCTTCATGCCTCAGAAGCTGTCTGTCAAACAGTGGGCATGTTTATCTTTAGGAACTGGGCCTGGAAGCTACAGGCCGTGCAGATTCCCACTGAATGTATTCTCAGACCTTTTTACGATTGGGTCCAGAGCTTCTATGGGATACTGAAATCCCATGAGATGTAGATTAAGATGACTAAGGCAATAAAATATGGCCACTGATTAACAAAGCAAGTCTTTATAGCCATTAATTCTATAATTTATAAATAGCCAGAGACATGACTGAGTAATGGTGTTCAACCATGCAACTAATTAAAAGCAAATAAAGATATGAATGGCACAGTAATTGTAACTGAAACAAAAACATTCTTCACTAGAATTTTCAGATTCTTACACACACATTAACTTACACACATTAACTTTTCTTTCANATGTACACTGTGTGTTCCTGAATGTTTAAAACTATGTGTAACTATAGATATTGTCTAGAATAGCAGAAGACATAGGAATACAGTTTTTTCTATGGAAGAGTGGACTTTTAATTTAGGTTGTGATTTAGATAAATTTATAAATACTCCAGCTAGTGGCCATGATGCCATAGAAGTAGCGGATAGTATAATGGACAAACATAGTTGATTGCCTTTACACCTCAGGGCACCCAGCTGATTCATGATGAATTTTTATCTTTATGAAATAAGAAAATTATCTAGGATGGGGGATCAACACAGCTGAAGGTGAAGCATAATGGAAATACAATAGCAGCAAAGGTCTAACTATTAAAGAATATTAACTGGAATAAATTGCATAAGGGTCATTATTTGGTGTTTGTCGGAAGAAAAGGTGATGACAGAGAGCTGAGTGGATCTGTTCCAGTGCAGGAACAGAATCACAGAATGCTGTGATTGGAAGGCTGAGGTTGGAGGGAATCTCTGGAAGCCATCTGGTCCAATCCCTCTGCTCAAGCAGGGACATCTAGAGCTGCTTGCCCAGGAACATTTCAAAGATAGAGCTGTTCTTATTGATGCTTGAAACTTTTGAAAAAATTCTGGTGATATTTTATACAGTGCAGCTCTAACTTAAGACCAATAATGTGAAGTCCCCATATTTTCTGTGATTCATGATTGTCACAGTGAATGTGTTAAATATGTGTATAGCTCATTCTCTCTGGCAAGCAATTTCACAAATATAGTTTCCATCTTATAAATCACTAGCACTAAAGGTTACATTAGAGATTTACCTTTAGACTATCACTATTTTAACTTCTGAAAAAGCCATTTATCTCTGTAGGGCTTGCTCCAGTGTATTTCACAGGAATGTATTAACAATTGAGTTAATGCACAAGCTGACATAAAATCGTGTTTATGTTGTTAATATTATTGGCCAAAAAAAGGGAAAAGGGGAAAAAAAAAAAAAAAAAAGTTTTCTTTCTGTCGTTTCTTTCTTCCTTTCTTCCTTCCTTTCTTTCTTTCTGTCTGTCTGTTTTTTACTGTTGGAGTCATTCTGAGGTTTGTTATTCAGTAAGCAAAAATTTGCTGAATGGGATTTTCAGTGCAGGACAGCAGTTTATGTGTATTTTTGATGGATGTATTGTATAGCAACAAAATCATAGAATCATAGAGTGCATGACTTCTATCTAAATAACAAGGTGTATCTTCATATAGTGAAGATGCATTCACAAGATGAAGAAGATAAGAGGGATCATTTCACCCATCATTGAAATGCTGTCATTTCTAGGATATGGAATTTTATTGGTTCTAGCAAATTAAATGAGAGTTTAGTGAGGAGTGGAATAATATGTGCTGTTAAAACTCCAGAGACAAAGTAAGCAGGATAGAATGTAGCTACTTAATTAAAATATCTTGTGTACGTCTTAGAGATGTTTATTTAAAATAATGGGTATTTTCTTAAGCTGTATGATCTCACATGCTGTTTCTATAAAGGGAGATGTTTGGCCTGCTTCAAGCTATAAAAGAAGATTTGTGATTCTCCCAAGTCCACATGCCCTAGATTAACGTTAGTGTCAAAGTGATTCTACGTTAAGCTCATTTAATGTACCTTTGGGCTGTACGATGTTACTTTGCCAGCAGCAAAGGTCACACGTTTTCAGGTATTGACAGTGCAAGTAATGACAAGTTGTTTCTGTGTTTGAGTGGATCAGAGTCTTGTTAGCATTCATTCAGTGAATTTGGCAAACTGTAGCCTCTGCCCAAGAGGGCTCTGTGCCTTTGAGCCTACAGCAGAGGGAATTATTAAACCTCCAGCTCTGAAATGTATAGCTTCATTTAGTTGAGACCTCCCAAAGGAATTTTTATGCCTTAAGCTAAATAGCAAACAATTTTGAAGCTGACTTTACCTATTTAGCAGACTTCTTCTTGATCATGAAAAGAAATTAAAAGAATCATTTATATATTTATGTGAGGGGGAGTTAAGCACATTTTTTGTTTGAATATATTTATGCTTAGTAGGTCAAACTAGCCTTACAAGTACGGTTATAAAAATCAACAGTCTCTTTGAAACTTTGAAAGCATGGGTGCTCAAAAAGGAGGCCTGATCAGATAGCTGAAACTCAGGAGGGAAGCTGAAGTGCCGTTTTCCTGCCTCCTTCACAGGTCGTTGAGTGACATAACCAAGTCACACAACAATACCAAGATTTTCACAATGCTGTAAGTCATCGTTAACAGGCAATCAGAAGAATGCATTAAGCTGCTCAGATGTAAGCTTTATGTTTCCCAAAGATTCACAGACTAAACATGGCTTCTCCTGTACAATTTAGTGGTAAGGAATGCTGGGGAAAAACATTTTGTTCTCCAAGCCAGCAAAGACAGTTAATGTTATCACACTCTGGGACTAGAATTTGGTAAGTATTATCAGACAGGAGATTTTTTCTCCTAGACTGGAAGAACTGGGAACTGGAAACAGCTTTTAGTGGGTGACAAAGGGATAGATACCCTAGGTATGCTTGTCACACAAACACAGAAACCTAGGTCAGGGCTGCAGTCAGGCTTCCCTGTGAAACAGCTGCTTTGAGCTTGAAGTCACATCCTTAGTTCCAGTGTTTCCTCCCAGATTGTTTAAATATTTATCCCCAAATTGTCACGTGATAAAGAGCAGAAAGATCTGAAAAATGCCAACACTCAGTCCCCCCATCAAGTGATCTAACATGCAGAACCAAGGCCCTCTCCTCCTCTCCAGCATGTGGATCTTGCCCAGGGCAGATTTCACAAGAAACTGAACCTTATGCCCCCATTGCCTGGTGACAAAGGAACTCTCCTGAGGCTGGAGCTGAAGCTCTTCAGGGTGAGGAGGGCTTGAATTTCACACCTCAGGTTTCCTGATGGATCCCCAACTTCTTGTGGACTTTCCATAGCCAAGGTATGCCTCACAACCTGGGCTCTTCTGGAGACTTACGCCTGTTTTGCATCTCCCAAACAGCTTTAGCTAAAAGGCAGAAACTTAGGCAATTAGTGCAACAAAGACAGAGTGACAGCTGATCAGAACCAGAAGGCTAACATTAGGTCTGCAAGGAGATTTAGGTATCTTAAACTGTGCAGCATGATAGATATGGATTATTTTAATTGCTTTTCTGAAGCTAAGCTCCTAGGTTTCTCTGAAAGGGCACTGATGTGATTTGTTGCATGCTTGCTGAAAAGTACATTGGTTCATGCTATTTCCACTCATTATATTTTTCCTTATCAAAGTTTCTCTAGCTTTTAGCACTTTTCCAAATATTTTTCCTTTTCTCTTCCCAGTTGTCTTTTCATCTTCATAGAAACCTGTGGAAGGTGTAAAGAAGGCAGACGGGGGATGAGACAAAATGTGATCTGACAATTCAGTATGGTTTGCTTCCAGGTTCTTCACAGAAAAATTTAGGATCTGGACAGCTTCCCTAGCTCACTTAGCACAGCTGAGCATATGAAAGGGAACAGGACACTGTTGATTGCGATGGTATATTAAGCCTCAAGAAAAAGCAAAAATGTGTTACAGGCAAAAAAAAAAAAACATTACAAACCAAAACTGTGCCAGTCTTATTGCCTTACAGTAGCAATAAGTACTCAGGCACAGTTTTCCTAAAGCGTAACGAAAAGCAGTAAGCGAGTATTTTTAGTGTTGCAAGTGGTGTCATATTTCAGTGTCAGTCATCCGAAGGCAACAGTATTATGTTGGCTTATGTTGTTAAAATTCAGGATTGCAATTGATGCTTCTGAACATAAATAGAATTTCTTTCCTCTCAACTGTATATTCTGGGGCATTCCTCCTTGGGGCATCCTTTAGGGGCATCCTCTATCCTTATGAGGCACTGAGTTTGAAATAAATGCACAAGAAAGGAAAACAATGCATGAATATATGTATATATGTGTTTATTGTAGATAAAGATAATAGAATGATAGAATCATAAAGGTTGGAAAAGACCTCTAAGATCATCTTGTCCAACCATAAATCTAACACCAGCATGCCCACTAACCCATGTCCCTAAGTGCCACATCTACATGTTTCTTGAACATCCCCTGGGAAGGAGACTCTACCACCTCCCTGGGCAGCCTGTTCCAGTGCCTGACCACTCTCTCAGAGAAGCAGCTTTTCCTAACATCCAACATGAACCTCTCCTGGTGCAGCTTGAGGCCGTTACCTCTTGTCATGAAGATGAAGATATTGACATAATCTCTAGCCTTGTTTTGTTGTGGTAATTGCTGACTCCCCAGACATAAGCAAAGAAATAATGAAAATGTAAGATACCCTTCCCAGTGTGACTCATTCATTCTCTTTCTCCATACCTTTTGTAGTTGTACAGTAGAAATATTTTGAAGTACAATATGGAGGAGCACCTTCAGGGAGATTTTAGTCCATGTATGTACAGTTAGTTTGACTGCTTCTTAAAACTCTTCAGAATTTGGTCTTTTC
>VXAV01011013.1:143046-159401 GCA_013399715.1 Alectura lathami | reverse complement strand
GTTGCTGTGCTTGGAACAGAAAGCCTAAAAATTATCTTAATAGTCTCTGCTGTTATTTTCACCTTTAAGGATCAAACTTCAGGGCAGTTCATTGTACTGAGCTTTCGCATGGCAGACCTGTGACATTGTGTCCTTTGCCCACCTCTGAAGCTTCCCTACCCAAGGAGTTTCTTTCAGCTCAGCTGAGTGGAATTTGAATGGAAGTCTGAAACTCCTTCAGCTACTTCTATGCTTGGTTTCTTCTCTGCTTATCAAATCTAACCGAATTGTACCAAAATCAACAGGGCTAAAAACCAGAGCAGCAACTAGGAATTAAGCTGCTAATAGTATCAGCACAGCCAAATGTACTAGTCATAAAACAAAATAATAAAATTTCACTGCTTGAATGCCAGCTTGTTTTCCATGCTATACCAGTTCCTATATTTTGCATGCTTAGTTCAAAATTGAAGAAATGTCAGTTTTTCAGGATGTTTCGGTTCATTCATACCATAGCCTTAGGCAAAATTCCTTAGTGCTCTGTATTTTGTTCTGGGAATATTCATGTTCTGAAGTCAAGTGCAAATGTTCACTCATGTTAGGCATTGGAACAAACCAATCGTTTTAACATTTCCAGCAACTTTTTAACAAAGTCCACTTCTAAACAAAAATGTTCTTAGTTAATCCTTGAGTTTGCTTTGCTAGGCCAACCACAATGAACATTGAACAACAAGGAACAGGTGCAGAAGAATGAAAAAAAATCATTACTAAATTTACATAAAGAAAGTTAATGACATAGGAGACCATGCATTAACAGGGTGACCAAGTAACTTAAGGCCACTGACTTACATTAAGCTGTAGCTGTGATACCAGTGTTGCCAATCTTGCCTGCACACAGTAGGAGAACAGCAGGTATTTCTGTTACCTTTAAAGGAGGCATAAGGGAATATGGATTAAAAGATTAAATCAAATCAACTAACTAATTACATTAAAACAGTAAGTTGGATAAAAGTATTGGGGTTTGTTTTACGATATTCTGAAGGCTTCACATGTAAAGTAGGAAAGACTCCTTATTTAACAGGTCTTGGCCACAGGAGTTGTGCAAAGGACCAGAGCCAGAAATAGCAGTTAGGAAGAAATGATACTTCAGACAAAGTGGAGCAGTATTCCCTGACAGTTCTGCCAAGTTTGTTAATTTATTTTAATGATTTTTTTAAGCACTGAATGATACTTTGTTTTAGTGAAGGTAACTTGCCCACACTAGCAGGCTATATGACACTGAAGCCATGTTTTGATTAGCATCAAGATTCATACATCCCTAAATCAATTCATTGTGGAAAGGTACAAGAGCCAAAATAAGTAATACTCTCAGAATTAATGATGTTTGGTCATCTCTTCTCCAGTGAGACTGGAAACACAGATGAATGTGGTGCCCTTCCCATTTTATTTCATCAGAACACTTTCTTCTTCAGCCCTCAAAAAAAAAACGTATTTTTAGCATTGCCAGCATTCTATGCTTTATCAGACATCTCGATTTTGGCATCATGTGATTCTAGGAAAACTTACCTCTCATTTGGAAGCTCTCTTTAGAACTTATGATTGCCAAATAAACTTTCAAGATATACAACTTTAAAGGCTATGAAGCCAAAGGACATGTAATAAACACAGCATTTATTATTGTTTTAAAATGTCATTATTTTGAAACAATTTCTTGATTTATCTTGGGGGCTTGACTCGTACCTTTTTTAGTTAACACTTGCTATTGGCAGGAATAGAGCTCTGCATTTTACAGTGGTTCTCTGTATTTCTGGTGTTCAGATTCCTCATCTTCATTTGCACTGGTCACCTCCTTTCTTGAATACTTCTGATACTATTGAAGTAAGAATTTTGCCAATAACTTCAGAATGGAGCTTTCAGGAAATTTAAGCAAAGATTTAATCCTTCAGAGTTGTCCAGACTGATCCTATTGTGCAGCATCATTAAATCAGTGTTATTCTTTTATTCCCTCTGCATAAAAATAAGAGCGGTATAAAAATCTTTTTGTTTTGATATCCAGGATAGTGTATGGTATCACAGAAAAACTAAGGAGGTCTTCTAAGCTGATGAAGTAAAACAAACAAGAGTCACAGAAGCAGAGGGGAGGAGGAAAAAGGCTTGCTTGCCTGATCGGAGATGTTTGCAGAAGCTGCAGCAATTCTCCACCAGTTAAGGATTGAAGTTTCCCTTGTGGACTGATGACCTTTGATGTGATAATTGCTGGTTTTCCTGCAACTCCAAAAAAGAGTGTGTATAGTAGGGTTAGAGGAAAAAAGATATAAATATTAATGGAGCATTGGATTTTTATTCAAGAACAGTGGGAACCAAGCAGTTAAATGCTCCTTTTTATCCCATAAAGTAGGATAGTAACTAAGACCCCTGTAATTTTTGCCACATATACCTTAATCTCTGAGCAGTTGTAGGTAAGAGAGCTTATTCTGTTGTTGAAAAAAGCATTCATTTTGTTACATTTTTCTTCTTTTGAAACTGTCCTAGAATTTCATTTTAAATGTTATTTAAAATCTTATTAGTTATTTACCTCCCGTGAAACACATACACATGTGTAAGAGAATTAATTTTGCATTATGGTAGCCTTAGAAGTTTTATGCTGCAGGCCAGGCTGGATAAGATACCACAGGACAAGAAAAACGTGAAAATATTATCCTTCTTTTGTTGTGATCCACAAGAAAGTTTCTACCCTTTACATGAATCCAGGTAGATCCTAAATTATTACTTCAAAGATCCTCTTGCACACAGTTCACCATGATGACAGAAAATAACTGGTGAATGTGCTGTAGTAGCGTGCAGTTCCCTTGCTTGCTCACAAACTAGGTGAAAGGAAAACTGTTCACAAGCTTTCTACAACTGTCCAGGACTGTGTACAATGCTGTGCAAAACAGGGGCAACATAGCCCATTGCTTACCAAAAGGACCGTTATTTTATTTTGTTTTGTTTTTAACAGAGACACAAGTGGTTTATTTACCTGGTAGTGAAGTTACTTTCTTCTGAAGTTAGTTTTTCCTTTAGTTAGCAGGTCAAATCATACTCAGAGTTTGCCAAAAGCTTACCATCTCTGGTCAAGATGTTAATTTGCCTGTCTGTTGTGGCTTGGAAAAGATTAAGCACTAGCCTTTTTTCTAGCATGCCAGACTTACTGTGCTGTTATCCTGAAATATTTTAAAGCCAAATAAAATTGAGATTTTCAGACTGATTAGCTGGTGTGACTGCAAGGGCACTTTTGTGTTCAAGAAAAGTCTTTGTTATAGCAGCCATCATATCTGACCTGCTCCCTAGGTCAATAAAGATGAAGGGCTCTTCGTCTGTTGCAAAAGGAACTCGTGAATGAAGATAGGGCCTGCTTTCGTATGCATACACTTACAGAACGCCTAGCAACATACATGTTTTCTTCAAGTGATTAATATAGCATCAAATGAGACATACTGTTTCTCTGGAAAACATCCTTGTAAAGCTCACTGAAATTGGAGGTTAAATATCAAAGGGCTCACACAAAGAAACAGAATGATCAAACAACTAGACTGTTTTGTGATTTACATGGAACATTTTGCTGATGATTAAGTAAAGAAAAACCTGCTGAGATGAGGAGTAAGCAATTGCACATTAAGGATATTCCTACTTATTGCCTTATTAGAAGTATTCATAAGCTGAGAGACCCTCCACAGGGTGATCACTCGCTAAATCCTTATAGCCAACAGCTTTGATGTGTTTACATTGCGTGCATCAGAGGAAAATTGCAAAATTCAGGAAACTTTGGTAAATAAAGGAGATTGCATGCTTATGAATAGCTGTATCTCATCTTCAACTGTCAACATCCTTTCAAAAAACCAGTTAATAAGATGAATACAGTAGTTGTAACCACTGGTTATTGCAAGATACAGAACAATTCCCAAGAGCGATAGAAAGATCCTTCACTGTCAGCACAGCTGACAGCAGCAGTGAGAGCTGGTGTGGGAACAGAGAAAACCTTGCTTACTAGATCGCAAAAGTTTCCTTTTACTGAAGTTTCCATATCATACAAGTAAAAGACTTGAGAAAATAATATATAATTATTATANGTCTGTAACGTGGTTTCCTTTCTGCTAAGTAACCTTGCCTCTATGCTGATAGCCACTGTAAGCTCCCATTTGGCTCCTAACGAAGTGGAAGGATGCTTGAGTAATGATGGAGAGAGGAGAACATCTTACCTGTGTCTAGCCTGGCCAGTAATAGACTGAAACATCAACAGATGTGACTACTGTTAAATCTTTCAAATGCCAGCACGTATGCATCTGGCGAAGAACCATAAAACAGATGAATACCGTTAACATGAACCAACCTGAAAATTCTGTATTAGTAAATAAGGGAACATCAGTAGATCCTTGCCAGTTCCCTTACTTAACTCCTAAGTTAACGTACAGCTACATACATTATTGAACAAATACATTCCATTTTATATGCCTGCAATATAGAAAGGTTTCAGTAAGTGAAACTGTAGTTTTACTCTGAACATTGCCCCAAATATGGCACTGTAGGCTCCCTTAATTATTATTTCTAAATAGGGTGTGATCAGTTTGTAAGTAAGGAGATTAATTAAGTGTATGACAGCCGTAGCTCAGATGCAAGGCTGATGAATGGAAACATGCAGAAATACATCTTTAAAAAGGATGTATTACCTGGATGTTCATTAAGGTTCCAGGCTCATGGTCTAGCCTAGCTTGACATGTCATCATCCATAATAAACTGCAGAATGGTGTTAGTTTTGGAAAGTCCTTCTGCCATAACAAACTCTGTAGTAATACGATAGGGTTTTAAGTGAGGCCTCATACTTATAACTGTTGTCATTTAATATTGTTGGGATCTATGATCTGCACTATCTCTTTCATTAAGTGTAGAGCTGGCCAGAGGATGACAGTTCAGCTTTTTTTTTTTTTTTTTCTTTTCCCCCCACAGTGCAATGAAACCAAGCCCTTGCAGAGTTTTTGTTTTTCTTTCCACAACATAAAATTGTATTGAAATTCATTTTCAGATTGAAAAATTAAGGTTTTCCATCTGAGCCTTATGTCTTGATGTAAGCAGAAAGAACAGTTGGGTTGTTCTTTCTTTGTTTTAGTTTCAATCTTATTTAGTTGACACCAGTGATATTCAATTAGCTAATTGTTTGCACAGTGAATTGAGGAACTTAGATGGAAGATGTTATGCAGGAGAACATGCGAAAATGCTGAAAGTATTATATCCAACAAACAGTTTACAAATAGCACATTCAAAATTTGTCTGAAAGTCTTATTCAGCAGGATATTTCCCAAACATATGGCATAAGGAGCAGCTTTTCAGCAGTAAGCCTTAGGCAGGTATTAGATGCTAACTTGTGACATTTATCACACTATCTAGGAGATGCATATGATTCACACTAGTCAGTCAGTTGCCTTGGTTTTAAGCAATTTCATGCTAAAAAGGAAATATATTAGCAAAAGCTGTTTGCTGTCTGGTTATGGTTATTTGCTTCCTAAGATTGCCTTCCTGCTGTGTCCTCACCTGTAAGCTAAAACCTGTATCATTTGACTGTTACAGTTGATACATTTTTTGTCTAGACCACTGAACTGTATATTAAACCACTGAAGATACCATAATTTATAATAAATAGGCCCCTTTTTTATCATACTGTTATAGGTGATGACTTGTGACATGCTCTAGTCGACTGTATTGCAATTTCTGTTTCTTTTCATTTGCCCTCTTCCTCGTATAATAACCAGTTCTGTTGATTTATCAGGAACAATTTCCTTATGAAATGTACTTGTCTGCTGCAAATTTTAGGGCAGTTTTTCTGCATTTATAGATAATGGGTTTCATTCTCATTCAGATCGATAGATACTTTTTCATGTGAGTACTGAGCATCATCACATTTACAACTGATGCTGTTGCTGCCTGTGGGTGTCATCCTGTCTACCCTTGGAGCTCCCCAGCCCTGCCAACAGCCTGGGACCCCATTTCAGCCCCCAAGGCTGCCAGCTTCTGACCCGGTGAGGCTGTGGCATGGCCAGACCCCAGCTCCCCACAGCCTGTCCCAGCCCTACCATGGGCCCCAACCATAGACAGGTCCAACCACAGGCCCCAGCCGTGGCCCACAGGGAGCCACCAGCCTGCACTGTGCCCTGAAAATGTGGTTGTAGGTGTTACCTGAAACATGGGAGGATTTCATTTGCAGATACATAAAAATTACATTAGAGACCACAGGAAACACATGCCAGTGCTGACATTTCGATGTGTGTTTCCCAGCTCTATTCCATGAAAAGCTGAACATGTAACTCAATATAGCAGTAAAAGACCTAGTTTCAAGAGAGAAAATCATGAAGAGAAATGTGGAAGGGTCTTACAAATAGTCACAGTGTGAAGATAAATGCCTCTGACCAAAGGTCAACAGAGTTTTAAATGTGGGAAATAATGGAAACATAATCAGGTGCCATATGATATGTTAGTATAATGCATTTTTCATTTCAGATCCTTTCTCTCTCATTATGCCCTGTAATGTTTGGTGTATTTTTGTCCAGATTTTACCATGTCTATAATCTAAAGGTACTATACCAGCAAGGGAAGAGGCAAGTTTCTAGGAGCTTTCAGTACAGTGGAAGAATAAGAAGGTGGGGTAACACGAGCGGGTGGCAGAGGGTTGGATTGCGATATGTGCTCTATGGGTGCTGTCATCCCCATCCTGCAGGTCTGGCGAGTGGATTTAGGACATATTGTCTGCTTGAAATCGCTAGAGTTTCAAAGGAGATGTTGAGGAGGTTTAGGAATTTTATTAAAGCACATTATATCCGGGGTATCCTCCCTTCTGTAGCTTGGAAGTTTGTTGCATTGTTGTCTGTTGAACAACACCACAGTGTTGTGGTTTGGTTTGTTGTTTGTTTGTTTGTTTTTCCAAATGGCATTCATGCTTTTCCTTAGGAGTGAGATACAGTTTCCAGATGCTGTATCAGATGACACAAATAGAACATTTTTAATGTGGAAGTTTTTTGTTGTTAATGTACAAACTTGAATTCTTCTACCACAAAGGAAAATGGGCAGAAAATGGGGAGAATTATGCCACAACCTCCTTTTAGAGTTTTTCTGAATATTCTGCCCAAGAGATATTGTTTGCTCTTCACTATATGTCATGAAAAGCACCCCTTATTTTTGAGGGAAGTTAACTGGAGTCTGTGTTAGTATATGAAACCTATGTCTCAAGGTATATCTGTTATTAAGAGCTTATGATCTGAGCTGCCCACGTAAGTAACCCGTACTAAGTGGAAGAGTCTGCAGGAACAAATGCAAATTAATAACTTTATTCCTGCTATAGAAAAACTCTAGGAAATACATTAATCACTGTGATGTTATTAGATCACAATTATGTCTTCAATAATAATCTGTTTTTTGATAGATTTTAAAATATTAAAAATCTTTTGTAGAACTTACTGCATGCGAGGCTGGTTATGATTAGTCTTTTTTCAGGAGATTTTTCCTGTTAAATGGCTTTGTTGTGGTTATAAAATTCTTAAATTTAAAGATAAACAGATTTTGTAAACTGAATGCCTTTGTAAATAGCAGCTTTGGAAGGTTATCATAGAATAATAAAATGGGTTGGGTTGGAAGGGACCTCAAAGACCATCTAGTTCCAACCCCCCTGCCGTGGACAGGGCTGCCAACCACTAGATCACCAGATCAAACTGCCCAGGAACCCATCCAGCCTGGCCTTGAACACAGCCAGGGATGGGGCAGCCACAGCTTCTCTGGGCAGCCTGTGCCAGCGCCTCACCACTCTCTCAGGGAAGAATTTCTTCCTGATGTCCAACCTAAACCTCCCCTCTTTCAGTTTTAGTCCATTCCCCCTTGTCCTACACTGTCTGCAGCACTGTATTTAGGGTTTAACAGTCTTCTAAGAAACTAGTAACCAACATGAATGATGTTTTCAGGAACAATTGGAAATTGTAGACAGTGCTAAAAATTTGAAATTCCATATTTTAAAGCAGTATTAGTTCCACCTAGTGAGACAGAGGATGTAGCATTTAAGCTACCTAGATTTAGACTTTAAAATCAGCCATATGGGATAGAAGGGGTCCCACTGGAAAAACATTCTCGTAACTCCTGATAAATTACTCATTTTTGCTTGTTTATTTTAAAGGACAACATACACAGGAATGTATTCATGGCAGATGAATTAGCTCCTATATTATGACTGTGCAGTGTGGTTAGTGTGAACCATTTACAACACACCAAGCACATCAGAAGCCAGTCAGATCATTTGTTTCATTCCAGCTGTGCGCTTTACATTTGCATGGGGCCTGGAACAGAGGGGATTTCAACTCTCTCTTTTCTTATATATAAAGTTGCACTTCTTTTCTGAATCTTAGCTGCTTTAACCACCCAACTTTACTAACAAGACAAAACAAAACAAAAAAAGCCTAAAATAGCTTTCATTTTTCTGTTGAAGTAATGACTACTAAAATAGTAGTCATTCCAGTTCAAGGGACTTTGGATAAAGCCTGAAATCTTGGCTACTTTCCATAACTGACGAGCAAAATTTAACCTGTAACATTTCAGACTTTTTAATGCAAAGGAAAATGATCGAGATTTCTCAAAAGCTGTCTATAGTGATGAAATAAGTGCAATAGGAAGTCAGTAGGAAGGCTCTTAGAATTGTATGTAATGAGAGACATGAATGTTTTTCAGTGATATGCTGAACTCTGGGACTTACTTTGGTGCTGGTGTCTTTCAGAAAACAGCTTACTAGTCTATTGCTACCTTCTGGATTTTGATAAACTCTAGCAAAAGTAGCATTTTCTGTGGCACTCCTCATTCCTGGTCATGAAAATATCTTGAAAAGTTCAGAAATAATTATAAATAGAAAAATCATCTTTTCAGTCAATCCAATTATTTGAAAATATTCAGGGATTGATTTAAATTACAAGGAAAGGTTCTGTGAAATTTTTGATTCACTTAGTTCAGCTCACTTTTCCCTGGCAGTAATACTTCTTGAAATGAACATTAATATGTATTTGACTTGGCACTTGTTAGATGGCATCTACAATACTGTGCCCAGTTCTGGGTCCCCAGTGCAGGAAAGACATCAATAAACAGGAGCTGTGTTCACCAGAGGCCCATCAGGATGGCTGAGGGATGGAACACTTGCCCTGTGTGAAGATGCTATGGGAGCTGGATTGTTCAGCATGGAGCAGAGATAGCAGCAGGGGGCCTAACAGCAGCCCCCCAGTACCTGGTGTTCATTGAGAAGACAGAGTCCAGTTCTTAGCAGTCATGCATGGCAGGAGGACAAGAGGCAATGGACATAAATTAAACAAAAGTTCAGACTGGATATAAGGAAGAAGAAATCACCCTCGGGATGCCAAGCCATAGAACCAGGCTCTGGAGCATTTGGGCAGTGTCCATCCTTGGGGGTATTCATGCCTTGAGCTGGTAAAGCCCTGAGCAGCCTCATCTGACCTCACAGCTGAGCCCGCTAAGGACAAAGGAGTGGATTATCTATAGGCTGGTCTAAGCATTCCTGAATCAGGTCATTGCTGGAAGCGAGAAATGCAGTTTGTGAGAAACTTCTTATATAAGAACACCTCATCTGCATTTTGGGGGGAAAAAAAAAAAAAAAAAAGTCCAGTAAAGCAAGCATTGATAGTTTCACAACAATCACTGTAAACTGGAATACCTCACAAATTCCTTCCTAAACAAAATGAAGGAAAGAACTAGCATTCTGTCCTTTACCCTTGTATCTCCTCTCCATCATTGGGAGTGATTGCTGATATATTCTGGGCCTTTCCATTCCTGATCCATTCTGTAGTATTCAGAAGCTTCTACCTAATGATTATGAATTTCCATTCCTGTCTTCCCTCACTCTGCATAATGCACAGTCAGGTGCTGGGACAGAAGGTTGTCTGCCCACTCTGTCACTGCTGGAGAAAATAATTCAGTCTGTGCTGTGTCAGGCATCTTAGTAGACTCTTGGCTCATGAGCAGGCTTGCAATTTACTGTCTATAGAGATGGATCTATAACATCTATAAAGATGTTATAAAATCATGCATCTTAACTGCTAAATAGGAACGTTTCTTAATAAGAAGTGCATTGGAAATAAAAATACGCGTGCTTCAGTGTATTTAGCCACAGCTTCCATGCTTTAAAATGGCTCTCTCACCTACAGAACCCAAGACTGTGAAATTGCAAGTACCTGTATGTGCACTTGAAAGATGAAGAAAGTCTTTCCTCAGGCATTTTCACTTAGAAAATGAAAGTGCATTTATATGCACTACCTTTTCAAAATATTTTCTGAGATAAAGTTATTCACAGAATAATTTCAGCAAGTCATTCTTGAGTCTCTTAGATCTCAGACTGAAGATTCTTTTCAAACAACTGTTTGAGAAAAGATATCCAGAATTCAGGCTGAGTGAATTGGTATTCCTCAGGCAGATAAGCTGTGTATAGTATATTCTGTCCTTGAACAGGAAAGTGTGGTTCTTATTTCAGGCTTTTTTGATAGGAATACTAATTTTCAGATGGAATTCAGTATCTAGATGCTTCATATATTTAGTTAGGTCTTTCCTGATATACCAGTGGTAGTTAGCTTATTTTGAAATATTCAGCAAAGACCTTAAAGCATCCCTGTGCCAGGGATTTATTGAAGAATCCACAAGAGGCTGGTTTAAGGAGGTGAGCAGTCCTGTTCAATCCAACAGACATTTATTTTGCACAGCAGAACACGTATATCCAGATCTAAGTAAGGGCTTGGGTTCCTGCTTTGAAAATCTTGACTCTAAAATCCATCAGTTTTATTCCTTGCTCATATTAGCTGTCATTCCTGTGCAAATTTTTTTTTCTTCTTTTTTTTTTTTTTTTTTTTTTTTAACCTGGTAGAACATAGCTCCTGGAATGCCCCTGGCATGGGAGTGAAGCTACATGGAGATAACTTTCTGATTTTCCTAACAGTGGGTCAGCCACAAGTAACTCCAGGAATGTCAGCTAAGCGCACACAGGTGTGTGTTTGAGCAGGGATGGTGGAACAGTGAGGTGGCAGTAGGCGAAAGGGACTGGAAGGCTTACTGTGATAGCTGACACAAGACCCCATGTTCCTGAGCTGGTTCTCTACCTTGCACTCCCACATGTAACACAGCTTGGAGAACACTAGGGGCCTCCTGATCACAAAAGTGATTAAAAATAAGTTTGATGCAGGGGTGATGTGCTTCTTCTCACTGGCTGGTCTTTATCCAAAAGGATATGAAGCATCTCATTTTTGTAACATTGTTTTGTTTGGTGTAATTGTCTATTTGCTGTTACTGCTATGCTGGTTTATCTATCATATAGGTTTGTGAGGGAGAGACTTGTTTAAAAACACATCTCTTGGTCTATCAAGGTATTTTTATATGGAAATCACTGAAGGTACAATTTATACTTCAGGACTAGAAGAGCTGCTTGAAGAAGAGAAGCAACCTAGTAAGGAAGATCTTGCTTAAAAGACAGTACTCAGGACCTGACACATTGAGTCTATCTTAGTAGTCCTATTAAATTCAGTTTGAATTTATTGAAAGTAAAACTTGTAGTGGGACTAATCCAAAAAACAGAATTTACTAGGCTTTGTCACCAGAGCTGGAAGTGAAACTCAACAGATACCATATGTGGTCTGCAGTGTATGTCTGTGCACTGTCATTGTGCATGTAAGTACACGAAGTACTGATGTTACAAACAAGTTCACTTTCTGCACTGTAGTAAGGTAGAGTAAGTTTATCAAAAGCACTTACAGGAACAGCCCAGCTTTCCTGGTTAGCCAGTGGATGACAGCCACCTGAATTCCTGTGTTGGCTGTGACAAGCTCATGCCTCTGTAATATCTAAAAGTAGGTCTGAGATCTTTTCCTAGGAGTACAGGCGCTGCTATCAGTTTAAATACATAGCTTATATAGCTTCACACTGCCATTTCTTCATGCTTCAGTCCTTACCCTGGTCCCCAGGAGCTCCTGCTGCTTCCTCTCTGCAGTCAGCATGGAGAGGTGCCAGAGCAGCAGTGCGTTAGGACCAGTTTCCCCAGGACCCGGAACCTGGGTGTGCACTCAGCATCGGTTCTCCACCTTCCTCGCCCACCCACAAGACAGCACAACCTACCTTAAGCTGTCCATATGGTAACCAAGCTGTGTATGTTATGGTAAAGAAATTGGCATGTTCTCTGTCTTCTCATACAGAAGTGGATCCATAGATACTCTGCTAAAGATGGCATTCATATTCAGGTTAATCATGTCCATTTATTTAGGAAAGCAAACTGTTTGCCAGATAAAAAAGGAAAAATTCCCTCTTTCAAACAGTGTTGCAGATCCTTGAGGGGACATAAATGTATCTAAGAAGCAAGCTTTTTGAATTTCAGGAGTCTAAAGGAGATGTGAAAAGCTGTTCTTTTGCATGGTTTGTAAGTTGTGTGGAGTTAAAAAGGAGCTCAAAGAAACGTGCAAACTGTGTTGCTGTTGTTCACCCCTGTGATATGATCTCCCAGCTCAAGACTACTTACTGGATCACTGAATCGTCAGTATGTTATTGTACAGTATGTTTTCATAATGGCCCACACTGTTTGAACTGAGCAGGGATATAGCAAAGAGATGTGGGTTTTAAAAGGAATTTGGAAATTACCTTAAATTCCTTCATACACAAAGGTTGCTCTTTATAGTTGAAAAATACTTGGAGTCTTTTAGCAATTATACTACCTGGTAGCTGGAAAGCCACTTTTTTAAAAAGCTAAAAAAAATCTGATATCAGAAGCCTGTTTGGATCCTAGTGCACATCTAATTATCTTTCTTGGTCTTAATTATTTAGCAAGTGCTAATAAACTGCACGTATCATGACACTCATGTTTAATAAGCATATAAATTTAATTGATTTTTTTCCCATCTCTTTGAAGACTCACAGACACGGAATTCAATCACAAGGCAATGGCATTATAACTTCCAATATAACATCAGGTTTTAATAAGCCTCCTGTTTGCTGCACACATGTGCTTAAGACTGCCTGGAAACCAAATCAGTAGAGAAAAGGGATTACTTTAGATTACTTTGAAATGTGCATTGTTTGAAATGGCCTCTGGTGACCAGCTTTCATGAATGGCTGATTTAACTTGTGGGGCACGTCATCTGGTTCAATTATACCAGCCTCCTTTGTATGACAAGTGCACTTCTTGGTTGTGCTGAAATATGAAATCCTAAAACAAAGTAAATCAGATGGTGAGAAATAAATTTAAGAAACTGTATGTTATTTTTTCAATTAACAGGAGACATTCTTTTTGCTGAAAAATATTTGAGAATTTTCTTTTAAAACTGGTTCACAGATTTGAGGTTAATATAAAAATATTTTTATTTGCTTTAATGTTTTTTTTCCAACTATATTAACAGCATTAAAATAAAAGACATATTTTCCTTTTCTCAAAGACAGTTAATTTCTTCTACACTTATGTATTTTTAAAATGTTATTGGAGTTCAGTGTTTTACGCTGACATATGAAGTGCTGGAAACTTTTACCTACTAAGAATATCCCTTAACCTGTAGAAAGTTATAAAAGTAGGTTAGAAAGTGTGCATTGTACTTTCAAGTCACTGCAGGCTTTTTCTTTTCCTGTCTGTTTGTGAAATTATAATGCAAAGACTTACAATAATATACGGTTATGATTCTCCCTGCCTGCAATTACTTTAAATTATAGTTACTTTAAATTAATCTAGCCTAAGGCACCGATGATACATCATTATAATACACAGATTATGTTTGGAAGTTGAGCAGATAACTGATTGATTAGTAAAGTGTGTTGGAAATCCAATAGATAATGATTAGATTAGACCTAGATAAGAACTGCATTCTTTGTGTTCACTGTAAATCCTGTACTTTACAACTAAGATTAGAGGATTAACCTTTAAGAAGAGATGGTAGATCTTGTTTTTTTCCTGACTTCTGCTGTACATAAATGTGTTTCCCATGGCTGCAGACTTTATATTCCCACAGGAAACTGGCCTGCAGATTTACACTGTTGTGCCTGGTAGCCTGAGATTGTAGTGTTTTCCATTTAAATAGAAGATAGAAGTGTAAGATGTGAGAAAAGCATTAACGTTACTAAACTCAAAACAGTCATCTGTCAACAGCTTTTTCCACTTAAGTACTTCACTGTATTAGTGTAATTGAGAGTTGTTATCCTTATTGTTGTTGTGGAGCATTACAACCCTCTAGTCATCGGGACAAATGATTTAAAAAGATTCTTAAATCTTCTGAACTGCTAGGTTGCTTTGGTGCAGATGAACATCACCTCCCTGACCTTTTATTATGTAATTTCAACCTGTCTGCACAATCATCATGAAATACTAATTTTGTGACTTGGTTGGGTCTGTAACTGCACACCTGTTATGATTCAGACTGTGAGAGTTTGAGAAGTCCATTCACCCTTTGACATACACATCAAAGATTCTCAGAAGCTGTACATGTGTCGTTGAGAAAACCCTCTACACTCCCTTTTGCCTTGGAGTTTACACATACGGAAAATGTTCTTGAGTAGGGCAGGATTTCTAGATAGACACATTTCACTTCAAAGCAAAGAACTGCAAGTGGTAGAAATAACAAATCACTGATCCAGACCCTTGTGAGGACACTGGTAGGTGAACCCACCTCCAGTTAACATGATGCCAGTGATGGAGAAGTCTGGCCCTGTAGGCAGACTCTTCAGTTTTTTAAGTGCAGCTGACCAGGTGCCCACCCATGTGACCAACCTCCAAAGTCATATTGGAAATTATAAAACACTGTCAACAGCAGATTCCCTACTCTGCTTTTTCTGGATATTCAGAATCCTTGTTGTTGCGATTTGCCCTTCTACTTTTCTTACTGAGACTCTGATTTTAAAGAGAACCCTGGGGACATATTCCTGTCAAAAATGTTCATCAGAGATAAAACTGCCAAGTCAGCTGGTCGTATGTAAAACGCAGAGGGTGCCAAAAAATGTATACACATCTTAAGAAAGGAAAAAAATGTATTATAATTGTAATAATAGATACTGATCACAAAAGATGAATACATGTCACGCTTCTCTTCTGCAATTACAAGAGGTGTTCAAGAGTGCTTACCATCAGCGTCTAGACACTTCTGATTACAGCGAACTACTGCCACGCTTCCGCCATTTTTTTAATTGTCCTGCCTGTCCCATGGTGACACCAGCATTCATCTGATTAACGCCGTCTTTTGAGCGAACGTCATATGACACATTGCTATTGTAATTCAATTCAACTTCAAAAAGTAATACATAGATAGCATCTCTTAAAGTAGTGCATAGATAACATCTCTTAAAATGTGTATAATTTTTTTGCTGCCCCCGATACATAGGATGATAGTACGCCTCTGCTTGGAGTCAGGAAAGAATGCTCATATTCTTGTTGTGATTGATGTTTTGGGTTTCATATGTTTGAAGATTTTTGCCCATTTATTTATAAGAAAAATCTGTACGAAGAAATTATCCATGATAGTCTTTTGCATAAAAGACGAGACAATTTATCACTTGAAATGATAAGGTCTTCTGATTCTTTTCCATGTTTTTGTTACTTTTTGTGTAAGTTCCTAACATTTGTCTGCAAATCTCCAAAATCTCCTAAGTATCAAAACATTTATTTATGGAATATGCCTTAGTTATATGCAACTAAGCCAATTTTTGTAGAAACGTAAGTACAGAGAAATAATCAATAGGATACTGGATAGTAAAGAAGAACAGAACACTTAATATGAAACTGCCACCACAGCAGTTTTTTCACAGGAGTTTTTTTCATTTGGGATCACATTGCACCTTATATTCACAATTTGCTGGGCATATTTATTGCTAGTATCAGGGTAACTGAAACCTGACTTCTGATTCTCAAGCTCCACAATCACAGTCCAGATTATTTTTATTATTAATACCTCTTTCCTTGGCCAGAGCAGATCCATTTTTGTTTGTAAGGCCTTAACTATGATGTGTTGTCCTCTTCATGCTCCTAAGAAAATACAAGTGCTGCGATGCAGAGAAGACAGAGTTGTCAGATTTTTGTTGCGACTTGGTTGCTGAACTGGAGCATTGCCTATCTCGTGGTCTTGGGGACAGACATCTCCAGAAGCCTTACTCATTATCCCCACATTTGGCTTCAGACTTATAAACAGGAAAGAAATCTGTTCATGGAAAGCAGGTTCGCTGTACAAGGACATGCAGAGGCCACATTTGAAATATATCAAATATAATTAAGTCCACACATCTTTAAAGTTTACAATGTATGATTTTGGACAGATTTTTATTGGCCAAACACAAAATGACACTTTGAGTGAACACAATAAAAAATG